>JAXIVJ010001429.1:47500-138443 GCA_036785665.1 Chirona hameri | reverse complement strand
ATCAATACTCGGACAAATTTTAAGTGCGCAATATTTTTAATTGGCTTTTACTTACATTGTTATAAGGCGACAGTGGTGTGTTTCCACGGACAGCGCACCACATCCGCCTTCTGCTGCGGGCAGGTCACGTCCTCTCTTGCAACTAGCTGCAAGAAAATCATCAATTAGGAAACGCTTGGGATGACATGTGAGAGAATGAGGTGTGAGAAACGTTGCCAGTGCGGTATGTACGCACCGAAGTCTGAAAAGTGATGATTTCAAAGTCCGCTACCCGCACGCTGAGCGTTGGGAAAACGGCTTAACGGCTTTTAAGCACACTTTAAACCCGCGCGGCGCTGGGGAGTAAATTTTTACCCCCCCCTCCCGGATTTTCTCCATAACTTGACAACTATGGCAGATATCAAAGTTAAAACTTACGGTAGCTTATGTTGCATCAATTCTACGTCTTCTGCTATTTATTTTTTAAAACATTCGTGGATTTTGTTGGCAGATTAATGACGTTTTTAGTGACCTCATGCCATGTCCATTTTTTGGTGAAAAATGTTAAATGTTTGAAAAATCGTAGAAAATAGCTTGTTGATGCAAATTGCAAATAAAAGGCGTCAAAAGAAAGGAAGTAACATAGTCTTTAAAATGGCTATCTCGGATTTGCAAAATTTTGGGTTTTTGACCCGAAAAATGGGGAAAAAATTGGGAAGAATTTCCACAAAAGTCTTTTTTGAAGATTTTCAAAAAATCGGAAGATTTATTAGAGAACCGAGTATCAACGATGCTCAAACCAAATTTGAAAGCAATATCTTTATTTTTGACGGACTTATAGCTCTATAAGTATAAATAACTCGTGACGTCATTTTTTTAATTGCGTTTTCTGGCTTTTACTGACCAGATACAGACAAATAAATGCCACCACTGTATTTCTAAGACAAAACTAGTCTAGAAACATGCAATGGTTATTTATATTTTAAAAATTCAAATTTTGTCCTTATTGTGACCTGACCTTGACCTGAGGGCCATTATATGGGGTCAAGCTGTGCAAATGGCTGCTTCTATCGAATTCTACGTGTAAAATAACCCATAAAACATGTGTTGCATGGCTTTCGTAGACCTGTGACCTCTTGTGACCTGACCTTGACCTTGACCTTTGCTTACAATTTCACTTTTACTTATGTGGGAAATGCATTATACATTATGGAGCACTTTGTGAGATAATAGTTTCAATATAAGGCTCTGGATGGAAAGTATAGCCCAAAAACTGAAATACTTACATTTTGACATTTGACCTGACCGTGACCTGACATGTGACCTTATTTTAAGAATTTCGAGTATGCATTCGATTCTTCTCGTTGAGAGCTTGCGATCGCCGCATTGTGCGTCTCGCTGCGGTTATTGGTTCGGAAGATACGAGGGGGGGGGGGTAAAATTTACCCCCCAGCGCCGCGCGTTCGGCTGGAGACCCCAGCGCCGCGCGGGTTAAGTGACTATCAGTAAGAAGAAGGCCACTGAGCGCCGAGAAATGCCTTCAAAACTGCGAGACCATTTGTCATATAGGGACAGCAGAAACTGAAATTTGACCTAGTGTGCAATTGTACTTGTCAACTCCCTGGGATTTCCTCATGAGACAAGTTGTCTCTATTTCTGCGTGTTGTCGTGAAATGTCACTCCGGGCAGAGCTAATTATATCCCGGGTCGGTGGAGCCGTCCTCATTTCCCTGACGTACCAGCGAAAAGACCGGAAATACACCGACACTGGAAGGGCGGGCGTATTCTGCAGAGAATTGAGAGCCTTTTGCATGGACAGTGAAGTTGCTGCCGTATCCGCAGCCGCTGCGGCGCGGCGGTATGCCATGCCTGGACGGCAGTGTTGCTAGGATGAGCATTTCTGCCGGCAGAAGCAGAGCGGCCATGGTGCCACAGCATCCCCCCCCCTCTCTGACTCTGCGGCGTGGCCCCGGCAGAAGCAGAGCGGCCATGGTGTCACAGCATCCCCCCTGACTCTGCGGTGTGGCCCCGGCAGAAGCAGAGCGGCCATGGTGTCACAGCATCCCCCTGACTCTGCGGTGTGGCCCCGGCAGAAGCAGAGCGGCCATGGTGCCACAGCATCCCCCCTCCCTGACTCTGCGGCGTGGCCCCGGCAGAAGCAGAGCGGCCATGGTGCCACAGCACCCCCCCCCCCCACCCCCCCCCCCCCCCCCCCCCCCTCCCTGACTCTGCGGTGTGGCCCCGGCAGAAGCAGAGCGGCCGTGGTGCCACAGCATCCCCCCTGACTCTGCGGTGTGGCCCCGGCAGAAGCAGAGCGGCCATGGTGCCACAGCATCCCCCCTCCCTGACTCTGCGGCGTGGCCCCGGCAGAAGCAGAGCGGCCATGGTGCCACAGCACCCCCCCCCCCCCCTCCCTGACTCTGCGGTGTGGCCCCGGCAGAAGCAGAGCGGCCGTGGTGCCACAGCATCCCCCTGACTCTGCGGTGTGGCCCTGGCAGAAGCAGAGCGGCCATGGTGCCACAGCACCCCCCCCCCCCCTCTCTGACTCTGCGGCATGGCCCCGGCAGAAGCAGAGCGGCCATGGTGCCACAGCACCCCCCCCCTGACTCTGCGGCGTGGCCTATGCGATGTCGGCTGCGGAAGGATTAATTCGTTGACAGAGTTCTGGGCTTCCGCTGGGTGAAGCTGGGTGAAGCTGGGTGAAACGAACACGTAGCCTTCAGGGCAGAACGATATTTGGTAAACAAGTTAATTGACACCCAGATGATTTCGCTTCACAACGACGAAAAGTTGAATGAATAGTGTTCTATTGTGGTTACATTTTCGGTTATATCGTAGTCTTATTCAAAGAATCATATGTTATTTGAAAAGTGAAGCAGGATTAAGATTAAGGATTCATGTCAATGGCCATTGGTTGGCATTGGAATGGACCTGACGGACGTCCATTCCAATGCCAACCATTTGACATTCCAATGTCAAATGGTTCAAACATTCCAATGCCACCATTGACATGGTGGCCCATGTCAGAGAGCCTGCTGCAGTTCTTTATATCAAATATAATTATGAATATGACGCTTGGGTGTTTCATTGCTTCCGTTATCTCAATGGTTTCAAATAGTCTCTAAACCTTTTAATTAGAGAAAATGACGACACAATAGCGCTATTAAAAAATCCGTATAAAATCCTATGTCGTACAATCACAGCAACTGCAGACAGCTTTGGTGGGTTGAGAAGAAGAACAAGATAAACGGGAACACTGAAAAAGGCCTATGTCGCAAAGGGTCATGCAATTTGTCACATAAATAGCCATTACACCGGCTCTGTTACGCCGCGTCGGGCCACCTTCTGCGGGCCCCAGCCGGTCGTGTATTCTGGAGAAGTCAGGGCCACACATCACCTGTGGCGTCACGGCCAGCCCTGCACGGCCATTTCGGGTGATGGGCGGGCTGGTCCGCCGCCGCCGCCGCCGTCCGCGCCCTGTCACCGGCCGATGTATACGGGAGACCCTGCCGCCGCCGTCCGCGCCCCGTCACCAGTCGATGTATACGGGAGTCCCTGCCGCCGCGCCGCCCGCTGTCCTCGCCCTGCCGCCGCCGCCGCCGGTCTCAGTCTGACCCCGCGTCTGAGCCAGCCCGACCCGGACCAACCGGACCCGCCCGACGCCGAGAGACGGTAAATTGTCGCTCGACGGGGCACACGTCGACGGCAATTTGGCCGTGGGTCGCCCCCGGGGAGGGCGGCCATACTCGCGCCGTGACCGATCGCCGGCCGGGCCAATAGCGGCGCGGTCGGAGGCCGTTCGTCTCAACACAGCTGCGGCGGCGATGAGGTGCGGCCGGGGGGGGGGGGGGGGTTACCGATGGCCCGGCCCGGGACCAGACCGTGCTGTCCGCCGCCAGCCGCGCCGCCTGTCCCTCTCTCCCTCCGGCTCCCTCTCTCACACACTTTATCGGTATCGATCCAGCGGGCGTCCAAGTTGGAGGCTTCGGCGACCCGCCGCTCGGCCGCCTCGCATTTGATGAACTCGGTCCGCCGCTCGTATGCCGCTCCAACTGAGGCCCAACTCGCGCTGAGCAAAGCCATTCGTAATGAAACGCGACGCGCTGCGATAATCAACATTCCGGAGAAGGAAGGTAAAACATCTGCGCGAATGAAACTCGCAGCAATCAAGTCGCTTTGATGCTGTTCACTCGCCGTCGGCTTCCAGAACTGATGTCGGCACTGCAGTCGCATTGTTTTTCGATACCGTCGGTCCAGCTTCAAAGAGTCACCGACTGCGTGGTGATTGGGCCGCCGCCCAGCTGTAGTTGCATGCTGAGTGGTATAGCTGCAGCGCCGGCAGCGGACCGCTGCTGCCGGCCCGGCGGCCGGTGAACACCAAATTACATTGCTGTCAGCGCCAGCACCGTCCGTACCTCTTCATCCCTGTACCGCCCACATCGCCACAGTCTACACCTACACCGCCTACATCGCCACAGTCTACACCTACACCGCCTACATCGCCACAGTCTACACCTCCACCGCCTACATCGCCACCGTCTACACCTACACCGCCTACATCGCCACAGTGTACACCTACACCGCCTACATCGCCACAGTCTACACATACACCGCCTACATCGCCACAGTCTACACATACACCGCCTACATCGCCACAGTCTACACCTACACCGCCTACATCGCCACAGTCTACACCTACACCGCCTACATCGCCACAGTCTACACATTCACCGCCTACATCGCCACAGTCTACACCTACACCGCCTACATCGCCACAGTCTACACCTACACCGCCTACATCGCCACAGTCTACACCTACACCGCCTACATCGCCACAGTCTACACCTACACCGCCTACATCGCCACAGTCTACACCTCCACCGCCTACATCGCCACAGTCTACACCTACACCGCCTACATCGCCACAGTCTACACATACACCGCCTACATCGCCACAGTCTACACCTACACCGCCTACATCGCCACAGTCTACACATACACCGCCTACATCGCCACAGTCTACACCTGCACCGCCTACATCGCCACAGTCTACACATACACCGCCTACATCGCCACAGTCTACACCTCCACCGCCTACATCGCCACAGTCTACACATACACCACCTACATCGCCACAGTCTACACCTACACCGCCTACATCACCACAGTCTACACCTACACCGCCTACATCGCCACAGTCTACACCTACACCGCCTACATCGCCACAGTCTACACCTACACCGCCTACATCGCCACAGTCTACACATTCACCGCCTACATCGCCACAGTCTACACCTCCACCGCCTACATCGCCACAGTCTACACCTACACCGCCTACATCGCCACAGTCTACACCTACACCGCCTACATCGCCACAGTCTACACCTCCACCGCCTACATCGCCACAGTCTACACCTCCACCACCTACATCGCCACAGTCTACACCTACACCGCCTACATCGCCACAGTCTACACCTCCACCGCCTACATCGCCACCGTCTACACCTACACCGCCTACATCGCCACAGTATACACCTACACCGCCTACATCGCCACAGTCTACACATACACCGCCTACATCGCCACAGTCTACACATACACCGCCTACATCGCCACAGTCTACACCTACACCGCCTACATCGCCACAGTCTACACCTACACCGCCTACATCGCCACAGTCTACACATTCACCGCCTACATCGCCACAGTCTACACCTACACCGCCTACATCGCCACAGTCTACACCTACACCGCCTACATCGCCACAGTCTACACCTACACCGCCTACATCGCCACAGTCTACACCTACACCGCCTACATCGCCACAGTCTACACCTCCACCGCCTACATCGCCACAGTCTACACCTACACCGCCTACATCGCCACAGTCTACACATACACCGCCTACATCGCCACAGTCTACACCTACACCGCCTACATCGCCACAGTCTACACATACACTGCCTACATCGCCACAGTCTACACCTGCACCGCCTACATCGCCACAGTCTACACATACACCGCCTACATCGCAACAGTCTACACCTACACCGCCTACATCGCCACAGTCTACACATACACCGCCTACATCGCCACAGTCTACACATACACCGCCTACATCGCAACAGTCTACACCTACACCGCCTACATCGCCACAGTCTACACATACACCGCCTACATCGCAACAGTCTACACCTACACCGCCTACATCGCCACAGTCTACACATACACCGCCTACATCGCCACAGTCTACACCTACACCGCCTACATCACCACAGTCTACACATACACCGCCTACATCGCCACAGTCTACACATACACCGCCTACATCGCCACAGTCTACACATACACCGCCTACATCGCCACAGTCTACACCGCCACCGCCTGCACCGCCACCGCCTGCACCGCCACCGCCTGCACCGCCACCGCCTGCACCTCCACCGCCTGCACCTCCACCGCCTGTACCGCCACCGTCTGCACCGCCACCGCCTACATCGCCACCGCCTGCACCGCCACCGCCTGCACCTCCACCGCCTGCACCTCCACCGCCTGTACCGCCACCGTCTGCACCGCCACCGCCTACATCGCCACCGCCTGCACCGCCACCGCCTGCACCGCCACCGCCTGCACCGCCACCGCCTGCGCCGCCACAGTCTACACCGCCACCGCCTGCACCGACACCGTCCTTACTGGCACACCTTGCACCGCTACCGTCCTTACCGCCCTGTCGGTTACCAAAATTTTGGTAACCGACAAAATGTGGTGACCGATTTGGTAATCGGTCGGTCAGGCTCCTAAGTTTTTGGACACCTGTCGGTCAGCCTAATCTTAAAAAATTGACTTTTTGTCACACCTTCACACATGATATCCAGCAAATTTTCTCCATATTCAATAAATTAATGTAAATACTAAAAAGAACACATGATTATTATATCAAGATTGAAGATATTGCTCACAAGAGGAGGTGAGGTCTTGCAAAAATAAGTATTGTATAGTTCTACGATCTTAATAGCATATCCCGCAGGACACGGCATACACAAACCAGTAACCAGTAACCACAAACCAAGCACAATAATGCAACACACAGTGCACAATGCACATTGATGATGATTGGTGTTTAAACCCTCGCCGGGTGGAGCAAAATCACTACGTGTTCGGGTAGGGGGAGGGGGGGCTGATACGACCCCCCCCCACTTAGCGTTTCGCCCTTAATTAAGCTAGAGCTTCGAATCAAAGACGAGCGTGTTTCTTGAGACGAGAGGAAGCCGTTGATATCCAATTTTAGATTTTGGGTCATTAGGTGACATCTGAGGTCATGTCAATGACCAAAAGGTCATCCAAATTGTAAATGCATATAAATTGAATTTTATCGAGCTAGAATCGTGAATGAGCATATCATAATGCTTAACCTTCGCCCTACGGGAGCTTTTTTCACCTTCGCCCTACGGGGGGAGGGGGGCTGACAGGCGCCCCCTGTTAACTTCCAAACCAAGCAACTTAGATCAATGCGGTAAGAGCCACCATGTTGCCTGTCATGAGAGGAATCTAACAGTATGCGATATTTAGGTTTCAGGTCAACGGGTGACCTTCCAGGTCAAGTGAATGACCTCGGATTTACCACGTCCAGAACAGCGATTTTGCTCTTCAGAAAACCTCAAAATTAGAAATTGATAAATGTAAATAAAAAGGCAGGTTCCTCGACCAATTTTGTCTCCGAAATACAAAAAGGTAATTATTTGTTCGTATCTTGTCAAAAAAGTAAAACAAAACTATATTTAAAAATGACGTCATCAGTTTCTTACACTTAAGGAGCCATCACTCCGTCAAAAATGAGGATATTGCTTTTACATTTGGTATGGGTATGTTCCAAACTCAGTCCTCTCACATGTATTCCGTTTTTTTCTAAAATCTTCGAAAATTTTGATTTTGTGGGGATTTTTTTTTTAATCAGCTTTATTTTTATTTTAGGGGTCAAAAACCAAAAATTTGAAAATCCGAGATTACCATTTTAAAGAGAATGTCATTTTGTATCTTTGATGAATGGTGTTTGTAGTTTGCTGTAAAACTCAGTTTTCTACGATTTTTCAAATATTTCTCTTTTTTTACCAACATGACGTCATCAAAACATCGTTATCTCCCCCACTACATAACAAATTTCTTTTTTTTTACAGCATACGTATAATTCTTGTAAACTCAGCTACCAAAAATTTCAGCAAGATGCTTTACATGTGTAAAAAGTTATTAAAGAAAAACCTCAGGGGGGGGGGGGCTGTCAGCCCCCCCCCCCTGTAGGGCGAGGGTTAATGGGTGCCAAATTCGTAATCAGAGTCAAAAAATGTCCTAAAAACTGCAAAATTCTCGAAAGGTCATGTCAGGTCATCTGTAGTCAGTGACCTCGGTTGACCTGTGGAAGCGCATGACCCCAGTGGAACATATAATTATGTAAAATGGATCCCAAATTTGAAAGCAGCGTCACAAAATGTCCTAGACACCGCCAGAAGCCCAAACAAGTCATCTGAGGTCATCAGAGGTCAATGACCTCAGTTGACCTCTGAAAAGGTCAATCGAGGTCACAATCTCAGTGGAAACCACAACTGTCACCTGGAAACACCTGTGCATATGCTCCTAAACAACAAACACTCGGAAACTGCACAAGTTACAAGCATCGATACTGCGGGACGCCAGTTGCGCCTGACATGACCTTGAGAAACAGGTCATAGGTCACCGGTCATGTAGGTTAGACATTCTAAACTTGCAGAGCATGTATGCAATGTTTCCGAAATAGGGTACTGAAAGTGTAATTGCAAGCGGTTGGAAATTCCGCGAGTTATTCCAGAAAAACCGAGGGGGTGGCATCCCCACCCCTCCTACCCTGGCGAGGGTTAAGGGCGCTCCGACAACGAAGGTCACATGGCGTCCAATGTCCATCAATGCACATTCATGATTTTCAAGAAATAAATGACCCTTGTGGTATTTCAAAAGTGAGGGTAGAACCACTTCATATATTTCAAAGAGTGAGGTGTCACTGAAAAGACAAGGGAAATGCTTCAAAATGACTAAGGGGCATTAAACAAGAACTAGGAGGCAGTCTGTATCACTTACGGCCATAGTTGTATCAATACACCATCTTAAGTTACCTTGGCTATAGTGATACAGAGCCACAGGCTGCCTCATGAAGTTCTTTTTTAATTATCCTTAGTCATTTCGAATAATTTCCCTTGTCTTTTCAGTAACACCTACAGTAAGGCTATAGGCTACCTAATACTATTGTCTATTATGTTATGCATCATTCTTTGAAATAGGTATATGAAGTGGTTCTACCCTCACTTGTGAAATAGCACAAGGAATAAGGATCATTTATTTCTTGAGTCACATTATGAATGTGCATTGTGCAATGTGCATTGCATTGCATTATTGTGCTTGGTTAGTGCCAGTGGTTTGGTTACTAGTTTGTGCTTGCTTAATAACACTTATGGCCATAGCGCCAAGCACGTGTTGAACCAAAAATAGGTTGACTAAATGCCAGCCCCCACCAGTTACAGCTGGCAGCACTCGGGCGTTTGGGCGTTAAAAACCTACTACACCATAGGATTCCCATGTTAAATCGATGACTTTCAGACGAGGCTGGCTCGTAACCTATGGTACATATTTTAAATCCATTTCTGCAACAAATAGCTACAAGCCTTAGCTACAACGTTTCTGTTTACTATTTTTCGATATTCCGAGTGTAAAAGGGTTAAATGGGCTTGGGGGTTAAAAAATGTCGGAACGACCGCTGACCGCTTCCAAATCCTACTACAGGTACTGAAATATACACTACTTCAACTACTACTTCGTAGTAGAATTTAATATGACCACTTCCAAATGCTACTACATATATGACTGAAATATACACTACTTCAACTACTACTTCGTATATTTGCTGGAGTTTAATTCAATAAATAAAGATATAATCTATGGAAAAGTTATTGATAGCAAACAATACCTTTAATTTATAATAGACGAAACAATTACGATACAAATTATATCTTGTCTAATTCATTTGGGCGTTACATTCCTTATTATTATACCTGTTGTTATATTGCCCTGACCACTGAGCTCTATAACAACCTGACTAAATGCCTGCGCCACGAATGACATTCGTGCATCGTTATTGTATTTCTCATATTTCTTCCTAAGATTAAGATCCACCAAATTTCAATGTTGATGTATAAAATAGAAATACTCCTGATTTGTTCATGTTTTTATTTTGTTTATACAGCAGGGTATATTCAAAACAAACAATATAAAGGTTCAATAACATATTATTAATATTTTATTTTACCTTCTTCGTTTTTTGAAGGATGTGGCTTCACTAGGATAAATATGGCAGTACCGCATTGTAAAGTCGTTTACTTTTCCTGCGCGTATGCTAATTTTAATTGCGCAATGCCCATTTTGTGTTAAATTTCAGGGGAAGCAACTCGGCGCAGTGGTAAGATGCCTTTTGTGCCGTGGACCATTTTCTATAAATACTAGCTACTTTTTGATGCAGAGAGATAACTGCAGACAACTCTCATATCCACACAGAATATGATGGTAAGACTTACTTGAGGTTGAGACAGTAATACCGATTATATTGTATTGATTGTACAATATTTAGTATTTATAATTGTGTAAAAAGTTGACATGCAGTTTTGTTAGGTAGTGGGTGTCATTATGCACTTGCAGTCAATATATCATATTTTAAATCATTCCTGAATCCTGACCAATGTCAAGGACAGTTAGGAGAAGTTAGGGCAGTCATACACCCCTCCAACTTTTGCCAGATAAAATTTATTTCTTCCTATGTATGTATTTATGCGTGTGTGGCGGAGGCGGGGTGACGGGGAGGGACGCGTCCCCTAAACATTTTCGGTTTTAACATTACGCCTATGGACGTTGCATGGAAAGAATCGACTTTAAAGTGCCTCCGTTTCCCCCCCCCCCCAACTTTTGGAAGGTGTCGCTGCCCTTGTATTTATGTAATATGTATTATGCTGCGAATTTATATGACATGATTCAGGTCACATTTTCCATCTTGTTTTCAATGTGCTACTGCTTTTGATCTTGCTTGCGGCATCCACTACTTTGCTTTGTAAATGTATTTGGTTCCTTTTTCACGATTACAATGCCTTTTTGGAAACTGTAAATGTGTATTTTATGAATGATGTTGTTAAACAAGGTTAATTTTGCCAGTGTGTATCAATATAAGTTTAAATTTGCAAATCGGTTAAATTTTGGACATTTTTGGCTTTAACCTAACTCGGTCGGTACTTGGTCAACCAAAATGCCTCCCATTCGGTATCGGTTTGGTATCGGTGATGATTTTTTTTGGAAAATGACATCACTAGTCTACACCGCCACCGCCTGTACCGCCACCGTCTGCACCACCACCGGCCTTACCGGCAAACCCTGCACCGCTACCCTGCACCGCTGCCCTGCACCGCTACCCTGTACCGCTTCCCTGCACCGCTACCCTGCACCGCTACCCTGCACCGCTACCCTGCACCGCTACCCTGCACCGCTACCCTGCACCGCTACCCTGCACCGCTACCCTGCACCGCTGCCCTGCACCGCTACCCTGCACCGCTACCCTGCACCGCTACCCTGCACCGCTGCCCTGCACCGCTGCCCTGCACCGCTACCCTGCACCGCTACCCTGCACCGCTACCCTGCACCGCTACCCTGCACCGCTACCCTGCACCGCTACCCTGCACCGCTGCCCTGCACCGCTGCCCTGCACCGCTACCCTGCACCGCTACCCTACACCGCTACCCTGCACCGCTACCCTGCACCGCTACCCTGTACCGCTGCCCTGCACCGCTGCCCTGCACCGCTACCCTGCACCGCTACCCTGCACCGCTACCCTGCACCGCTACCCTGCACCGCTACCCTGCACTGCTACCCTGCACCGCTACCCTGCACCGCTACCCTGCACCGCTACCCTGCACCGCTACCCTGCACAGCTCCGCTCCGCTGGGCGATTACAGGTCAAGTGATGGTGCAAGCCAGTGATAGCCAGTGATAGCCACTGCACCGCCACCGTCCTTACTGGCAAACCCTACACTGCCACCGCCTGCACCGCCACCGTCCTTACCGGCAAACCCTACACCGCCACCGCCTGCACCGCCACCGTCCTTACCGGCACCGCCTGTACGGGCACCGCCTGCACCGGCGTATTTCGATCGGTGCGGCGTTGACGTTGTTTCTGGTGTAGTTGCCATGCTACTCCTCGGCTACTCTGGCTACTCCTCTGGCTACTCCTTGGCTACTCCTCGGCTACTCCTCGCCATAGACATCGAGGAGCAGCCGAGACCGGGAATCTCAAGTGTCGAACTGGGAATCTGTCCGGCCAACGGAACCGTTCATACGCGCGTCATCGGTGAATATGGGCGTCATATGGGCGTCATATGGGCGTCATATAGGCGTCATATGGGCGTCATATGGTGCAGCTACCCCACTGAACAGGCATACTCAGCCGTTGTAAACGCGGTCGTAAAACACCCGTGAAGTAAACGGAAAACCAAGCTGTGGCTTAACATCTGACACAGTACATTTGCTGGCCTCATAGCCTGCAGAAATGAGGTATAAAACGCCAGTTCTAAGATTTATTTATTCCGTTAACCCTATTCCCTGCGGGCGGCCTGAATTACGTAACCTGCGGGGAGGGAGAGGGCAGATCTGCCCCCCCCCCCCCCCAGAGATCTTGAGAACCGCTCGGCCGATTTCGATAGGATAAATACCATTCGATTTGTCATGACAAGATCTTTCTTTTCGTATCTCAATTTTTCTTCTAAAAAAATGGAGGGCCTGGGGGCAAAAACAGGATTTTATTAAAGGTCATTGCGGTAATGTGGTTTTACTGATTTTCATGCAACAAACGTTTTTCAGCTTGAAATTTACTGGTCTTCAAGATATGAAAATACGAGTATCAAAATGAAAATCATAGGCGCATTCAGGGCATGTAAAATGGGGGGGATTTTCAGATAAATATGTGCTGTTTGTGATTGTTTGGGACGATATGAACGTCACACGTGGGCATTATTTGCTGTAATTTGTTAAATGTAATATATTGCGCATAGGCAGATCCCGGTAAACAGCGTGGGGGTACCACGCGCGTTATGCTTTATCAACTTGCTAATTTGACGGTGGAGCTAATTTGAGGGAGGGTATCACCTCCCTTTTTTTGTACCTGAGTGCGCCTCTGCCCAAAAATATGTGCAATCCCAGTATTTATGATGCATATTGGAGTGGAAACGTTTATAACGCATTTATTGCACCGCAAACTACGAAGGAAGTTTGCGCCACACAACCGCATTTGTAACACCCTCTAAAAACAGGAGCCTGGCACCGCCTCTGCTTGGCAGATTTGGTTAAAATTTTGGCACAACACGTGTAAATCAATTGTGGGAAATTTCAGAAAATTTCAATACGCTAAGCTTAATGGTTTGGGAGCAGCAAGCGAAAAATCACCGGGGTGGGGCGAAATATGCCCCGGCAGGGAATAGGGTTAATGGGCTGTGCCCAGTTCGTCGTCTTCCGCTGTTTTGCACGTCGAGCAACGTCGTCGTCATCGTCACTATTGGAACGGCAATCTGCGACTAATGCCGTTGTTTTTGCCACCAATACTTTCAAGTTGGTCGCCGCCGGGTGACGGTCGCTGGAGTATACGATGCAGGAGACGCGTCGGTGTTGTCAATGCGCGATCAACACACGGCGAACAGGTCCTGGGGGATCACGTGTGCAGGTGTCACGGAATGGACGACTCGTCGACACACAGAGCCGTGCCTCTGGGAACAAACCAGGAGAGCCCCTGTAGCAGTGCTGTCAGTAATAATTAGGTCATTGTATCGTATTAAATGCAAAACAAATGTCCCAACATTTCGACAATTTTACCCGCGCAATCGTGTCACATTTCGCCTCAGTAGGTATTAAAGACAATATGATTTCGACGAGGAACTGCGATGTGCTTCTGTATGTCTCTAAGTGTAAACTTTCATTTGTTATTTGCATTTATCTGTCGATTTATGATACCCGGGACATATGCATGACGCACATAACCATATTCGTACCAAACCATTTGGTAAAATTTTGCACCGATTCGCCAGAGGAATACGGAATAGGCTGTACATATTATTATTATTAATATACCGTGAATATATGAGCCTATTTACGCCGGTGGCATGTCACTACGCTGTTCGTGTGTACCGGGGCCGGTGACAAATTGATATAATGGCTTATTTTGATGAACAGAGCGGTGCTGTTGCCTACTCAGTCGTTGCTGTGACGTTGTTATGTTTTCGTTATGATTGATACTGGCGGGGTGCCCGGCATCGTGCAGGATTGGCTGGTTTGGAGCCCACCCTTCTGCGTCTGTAGTCTTGGTCACCCCGGTAACGGTGACCGCGCCTCATTAGACATTATCCGATCCGGTAAGACGGCGTACCGCTCAGAATTCGTCAGCAACGGATCATCTGAGCCTGCTGTCCCGCCGTACAGTCATGCCGTGCGGTACAGTCTACCTCTCAGGCAACCGACTCGCCGGCACTGTATAGCCAGTGACCCTCACTGTGGTGTTTCCCTAAAACAATGCCGGAAGAAATGTCGGATTGGTAGGGTCGTAGCTAGCTTTTCAACACAAGATTGTCTTGGAAATTGCAGACGTTGGTGTAGCCAAACGCGAAGTTGGTGTGGAAATGGCTCATGCCGGACGGTTAGTATGTGACTAGCTGTAGTTCATCTTCTCTTATCTTTCAAATGGTATATTCCTGTTCACTTACAATCCGCGCAATTATGGCTACCTAGTAGTCCGTGAAAGTGGATATACTTGCGCACGCTCAGCACTGAAGACGGGCACATTCGTCGCAGCAGCTGACGCCTCAGAGAGATTGGAGTGGCGGCAGTGACGACATCCTCCCCGGGGTCCCACCGGATGGTGGCCACGGCGTGAGCACATGTGCGCCCGTGGCAAACACCAATATTCGCTCTTCCAGCGACGGCCCGGCAATGGATGGTGACGCCCGACGGGCAGGGACGGGGAAGGCGGGGGCGGGTGCGGGGATTGCTGGGGCAGGGATGGCGAGACGGGGACGGGCGGGGAGGGGCGGGAGGAGGCAATCGATGTGCCGTGGCCGGCTGCGGAAAGTCGCCGCCGCCGGCCGTCGAAAGTTGCCGCTGCCGGCCGTCTTTGTACAAAGTTGTCATTGATTGCGGCAGAACCCGTCCGCTGAGCGTCACAATACGGCGCCGGCGGCGGCAGCGGTGAGGGGTGACCCCGCACGACCTGGCACGCCCAGCGGCACCTGTCGACACGCCGCCTCGAGCCATCGAGCGGCTCGGACACGGCGGCGGCGTGTTTGTCGGCACCGCTCTGTTTGGGTTAGTTGATTGGTGTTTGGATGGGATGGACAAACATTTGCGGACGTATCCGCGCCGCCGCGTGTTGGCTCGAGTTCAGTTACGGACGACGATCAAAGCGCAATAGCCTTGGCGCTGGTAAGGGTTCAGTAATTTACCGCCGCTTTTATTAGCAATGTTTTCGTTCTGGGGATTCCGGTATAAATTGAAGCGAAAGGTTTATTTACACCAGGGAACCAAAACATTGCGCCGTTTTAGCTGAGATTACACGTGAGTGTTCTTCGATTCTCATCAGCCTCGCTCGAGTGAAGTGCAGGGAAATACTGCGCGGTAGACTGTTCCTTCTCAACGTCACGCTCGTCACATTTCAACTCATATCGAGACTCAGGTCAGGAGAATTGAGCGTCATTTGTGCCGGATCCCAGCGATATCAAATAATTCCGGAAAGCCTGCGCAATGTCGGGGATATTTTTACCGCAGTCTGAAATAAGTGTCTGGATGTATTTCCTGGACCGGGGCGCTGTTCCGATCAGAGGCCAATTTCACAAAGCAAAAACAATTGTAATTGCAAAGAATTTCTTTGTTATTACAAATAATTTGTACACATGTTTGTAGTTTGGGTTTCACAAAACTTCAGGGCAGTAAATCTCAATTTACTATTTACAAACTAGTTTACAAAGGTATTGTTTGTAGAAGTGTTTGCAATTGCACATGTTCTATTTCTCAAAGGTTGACGGAAGTGAGGGAATGTTTGCAATTACAAACTTGTAATTCCAGTGGGTCGGAGGTTCTGAATTTCAGAAACTGCATTGATAGTTGACGTTGTTTTACTGTTGAGGTTATTTTCTTGGTGAGGTTGTTACGTTGCCCAGGTTTTTAAGATAATGGTTTAGTTTATACATAGATATAGCTGTCGGAGAAGAAGACAAAACGAGAGATTCGAACAGGAATCACCACCTTTGAAGTCCACTGCACCTTACCGATTGCGCTATGATGTGAGGGGCGCCTCCGTGCGGAGAAACAGCATGGCGATAGAATTGCAGCGGTCAACGATGTCTTGTGCAATGTGCAGTGGACCTTTACTCTTTACGACGTAGGAAATCGGCTAGGTTAGGTGAAAAAATGTTCACCGGCCCGCCTCTGTCACCGGCCACAGGACCTGTGACGGTGTGACGGTGTGACGGTGTGACGGTGTGACGCTGGACTCCAGACCTGAGCTGTGCTGTGATCTGCGGGACTTGGCGAGTGCGCTGTGCAGTCGCTCGAACCAAATCGTGTCCCCTGGGCCGCGATGAAAGTCGTCCCATTACTGAATCGCGATGGAAGAGAGTTTGTTAAATGATGCAGGTTCACTGGTGCACCTTGATGACTAAGTTAAGTCAAAATATCCTCGACGACCCCAATTAGACCTTTTGACCTGCGTTATTCCAGAAGTTTTGCGACAGGGTAAGTAGGATTAATCCCTTCAAATGAGATTTCCACATAAGTCAACTATTTCTGATATTTTCCGCTGTGTCTATGATCGTTATTTTTATGTCATACCATACATGAAATAGACATTTTGTTTAACCACAAATAAACTGGATCCCTTCAAATCACCATGATAACCCGATTCCCGAGACATTTTATGGAGACTTCCCGGTCCAAGACGACCCATAATGCATCAAACGGCGCACAAAGCACACTACAAAGGCAACTGGGATACTCTTTAACGATAGGGCAACTGGGATACTCTTTAACGATAGGGCAATTCCAGGTCAGATCACCAAGGCATGGTAACCACACCCTCTCAGAATTCGCTGTAAAATGGTGTATGGGGTTATTCTGGGCGCTGATTTCGATTTTTGAATTTGTACTGTCGTCAGGTTACGGGGTCACAAGATACAGGTCAGCGAAAATTCAGGTCAAGGTCAAACATCCAACTACGTTTGCCATTATATCTCAAAGGTACAAATACATATCAGGGCAAAACTATGTGTCATTAGAGAGAGAGGAAGAAACAAAGAATATGATGGCATACAAATTTACCCCTAAAGTCAAAATTTGACAATTTGACCTGATGACCATGAAGTCAGATAAAGGTCAAACCATGTTTGCCTGCTTCTCTTTTTTTTTACATTTACACAAAAGTTTGCTCATTCAATTGCTAACAAGCATACACAATTTCGCGCGGCAACTGAAATTCCTTGGGGGTCAACAAGGGTCAAATGTCATGACCTCATTTGCCCAGCGGGTTTTCGAATTTCGGTTTTCTCCAAATGTAAGCAATATGAGCATCATTTGAAAGCACCTATCCTATTGAATACACTTATGACATTAACCCTTTGATGTTTGATGTTAAACCCTTTGACCCTTTGATTGACCAATAGTCAATAGTGCCGGTACTCGGCACCACCTTCACCGTGCCGGGGGGGGGGGGGGAGGGGGGAGGGGTAGACGCCCACCTCGAACTTGGCTCATATGTCCCATAGTAGACAAAAACCGAAACAAAATGTTCGGAAGCTTGTCAAAAACCATTTTGAAACTATTTTGCTCATGTTTTTCTCAGGTCAATATTGAGGTCACCAGGGGTCATCAAAGGTTAGATATTCCAGTTTTAGGACTTCGCTTCGAACACCCCCAAATATATCGGGAACCATGATGGCTAAGAACAAACGGAAAACGCAATCGAAAGCTCTGAAGAAGAAAAAAATAGAATCGCTCTTGTCCTCAAATTTTATCTCAGGTCAATAGTTAAGGCTCCAGAGGTCATCAAAGGTCAAAAAGACAATTGTTTGGCGCAAAACAGGTTTTCGCAAATAGCTTTTTACCTAATAAAGATAAGGCAATTCTGTTGACGTTATCGTGTTTGTCAATGCGCTTCGAATAATATTACTGTTGACCAGGTCAGGTCAACTTAAAACTTGACCTCAGGTCAAGGTCAAAGTGGTGACCCAAGTAGGTCATGTTGCATATTGGGAGACGAGTCTCGACAAGATAAGCACATTGGTAACGGTTTCACTTCTCTATCTTCATTCCGTCGAATGAGGTATTGACAACAAAGGTGCTGATGACCTCGGATGACCTCGGCTGTAATGACCCCTGAACAATACAAATTTGTAGGTACCTATGACCTTATGAAATTCTGTAAGTTTGAAACCAATCGGCCAGAAACTGTGGTTGTGGTACGACGGCAAACTTTTTGGAGGTGGTGTCACGTGACCTGGCCTGGTGACCTAACCCGAGATGACTCGAAGTGAAGAATTTCACACAATGTGGGTAATTGATGCCCGAACAGCTGTGCCAAAAACGGATGCGCGCACCGCCGCCGTTTTTTCGCTATCTTCGAAAAACCTTAACCCACGCACTGCAGGGGGGTTTATTTCCGCCCCCCCCCCCTCAGGTTTTTCAAAGATAGCGAAAAAACGGCGGCGCGCAGCGCTGCCGGTCAGGTCATATAAATATACATATAGTACATATCAGGTCGATCTTAGGTCATTCACTTGACCTGAAAGGTCACCCGATGGCCTTAAACCTAAAAATCGTATACCTGTAGATTTCTCTCATGACAGGCAACATGCTGGTTCTTACCGCATTGCTCTATGTTGCTTGGTTTGGAAGGTAATAAGGGGGGCTGTCCCCCGTAGGGCGAAGGTGAGAAAAGGTCCCCGTAGGTCGAGGGTTAAGACCCCAGTTGACCCCTAAGGAATTTCAGTTGCCACGCTAAATTTGGTATGCTTGTTAGCAATTGAATTAGCTAACTTTTGTGTAAATACAAAACAAATCGAAGCAGGCAAACATGGTTTGACCTTGACCTGACTTCAAGGTCATCAGGTCAAATTGTCAAATTTTGACTTTGGGGGTAAATTTGTATGCCATCATATTCTTTGTTTCTTCCTCTCTCTAATGATATATATTTTTTCCCTGATATGTATTTTTATCTTGGAGATACAATTACAAACGTAGTTGAATGTTTGACCTTGACCTCAATTTTCGCTGACCTGTATCTTGTGACCCTGTAACGTGACGATCATACCAATTCAAGAAACGAAATCAGCGCCCAGAATAAACCCATACACCACTTTGAAGCGAAATCGGAAGGGGTGTGGTATACATTTTCACCCTTACCTTGGTGATCTGTCCTGGAATTGCCCTAATCTCAACCTCTATAAATTCGCCTATGGAGATACATTTCGGAATGCTACTCAAAACACAAACCATTGACAAAGCAAATAGACGAAAAATGTGCAGTTGCTGGTGAAAAACGATCACTACAAGAAGAACAGGATTGGTTATGACTTGTGTATATTCATTTCGTTTCCTCTTTGTTGGGCATGCCACTAACATGTCACTCCTTAATTCAAGTCATTAATATTTCAAGTCATTCAAGTCAACTAATACAAATTGCAAAATAAGAAAGTCGTGATAACATCTACACGCCTTCGTGCACATTGACACTTGGTTTCACGTAGACACGAAGTGCTCTCTCAACATGAGCCACCGCCATTGAAAACTTGGGAAATCGTCCGAAATGAGATAAATACACTTAGTCCTTTGCATAACATGGGTCGCCAAAGTGCGAGCCTGCAGAAACATCCCATCTTCATAGTTTTATCTCGCGCCGACGACACATGGAACAATCTGACTGACGAGGTCTGTCTCGAAAGGTACACGATGGAGCACACGAATTGTCTAGTGAAAGCAGTTATGGAAATGATGAGTAAATTTTGTCTGAGAAAATGTGTTCAGGACAAACCAGTCAAACTGAGTTAGTCATGCCTCAAGAAGGAAATTAGAAGCTTACAGTACTCCAGGTCTGAAACTTCGACTTGGTCTCTTTTTCTATCTGGGTAGTCAGGTTATGAATTTATGTTGTACTATTCATGGACGCTTTAAATGCTTTTCACTTCACCTAGCAAGGCAAACGTACCATAAGCGGGATTCGCTTTAACATTTGCGTCTGTCTCGAAAGCAGTGTTTTTCTCTCTAATTTTGTCTCCGTCTTGTTTTTGCCCGGATATATAATGCAGTTTATTACCAATGCTAAGGATGCATAAAACGATCACCCACGCTAAAAAACAGTATGTTTAAGCGCTCATTTTGAACGGCGTGTATTGAGCTTGTTAAGTTTCTAGCCACAAGAAACTGTTCCACTAAACACTAAATTGAGCTTCCAATAACTTGTTTGATCAAGGACTTGAGCCAACAGCGATCCTTAGAACTTCACTACGCTTACTGTTGTTGCATATACCCCTAATGGCCTCGTATATTAACAAGTACAAACGCCCCTGTTAGTTACTTCTACAGATATTTTGAGACATTGCCTCGCTCAGAGAAGAGTCGTGATACAGCATATCATTATCGATCAGCTCTACTGGAAGCTCGCCGTGCCGCTGGTGCTGGCAGTTCGCTCACTATACCGGGCTCTCGTCAGCTTCCAATCAAGTAATTGATTATCATCAAGTAATTAGTTATAACTTCGATAGTTTCTCTGTCAAGTTTAGTCACTTCTGTCGTCGATAACGTAAACCGCAAGATATCTTTCTTGCCGAAACTTTTCGTAGTAGCTACTTCTCCTGGTTCACAGGAACAATGCTTTGAATTCATTCAAAATTCATTCAATTTTTTTAATTCATTCCAAATTCATTAATTTTTTGAATTCATTAAATTCATTCAAATATGTTTCATATGAACCGACTTTAAGTTAAAGCAAACGAGGCAACGCACGAAGTTTTAATTTTTAATTTTGCTCAGCAGTTAACTCATGATGAGTTGCTGGGCAACTCATCATGATGAGCTGCAGCCTTACGTATAAGAGGCTTATGCCAAATACTGACAAATAACGAAACTGAGATGACTGAACTCTGCATGACTTTAATGTGCATCAATCAGCATTTTACGGAAACCACGGGCATAAATACGTTTTAAAGACATTTCACATTTGATGCCCGGTTATTCGAATTTCTATTCACCAATACAATACATATTGTATTGGTGAATAGAAATTCGAATGTAGTCAACTCGGCACAGGCGAGCGACGCGTAACTGAATGAAATCGTGTCAGAACTTAATCCTCGCGCACAATTACCGATTCAAATACCCGGTAATGGCTCCGCCGGATAGTCAGCCGAGGTAGCCGCATGAATATGCATCGCTTTCAGCCAGTCCTTTAGAGAGCCATTTCGGCTGCATTGAATGCAATATGCATGGGTCCAGACTGCACGAGGGTGCGATTTCAAATGTCTGGCTCGATGGAGACGATCAGTGGAAACCGGAGGGAGGTACGAGGTGCAGTGAGAGCTATGGAGACAGGGGAAGCTGGACTGACCAGGCTGTCGGGGTTATTATACAAAAACTGACAACTTGGGGAAGGCACAATGAGGTGGAGTAAAATGTTGACGGATTGCATTGCCGGTATTATGAAGACATCCAGAGAGTGGTAATGTGATCTGTCAGTTGCCGAGCCAGTTATGTGGACTTACATTTCAAATCCCGAGGGACAGCAACTTTGCTATCTCCCTCATCTCCTTGCTTGTCCTGTAGGATTTATTCGCGTCTTATTGGATTTCAATCTCGGATTTTAAAACTCAGTCCTCTTGAGAACATAACTTTATTTCGTCGTGCACGTTCCGAAGGAGCTGCCAGCATCAGTCGCGAGTTAGGAATGTAATTGTGTTTCTCTCTGTCAGTGGTCATAAGTTTGCACTTCCGTGAGTTTCTGTTACTTTAATTCTTTTCATGATGTCAGCTGCCCACGTCTGTAGGTCAGACAGGTGAAATATAACGATCAGCAATCGTAAAATGGCACCATGACAATGTTCCATTAGGTAGCATGAATGTTTTGCTGACGATCGAACTTAGCGTGAAAGAAAGGTAACGCATTGGTATGTTTGTGCAGGTTATTGAGGCTTCAGCTAACCGGCGAATGTGTGTAGGCCTGTGTTTGTGTTTCGGTTATTGCTGTGTCAGCCCTCTGACGACTGAGTGTGTGCGTGATCTGTGTTGCAGTGCCGCCTGAGCAGCCGATGCTGTTCAACGCCTCAGGTCACATGGTGTCCAGGATGGCCGGGCCGTACAAGAAGGGCGACACGGCGCGGCTAACCTGCGAGGTCAAGGGAGGTGAGGCTCGACCACAACACGGCAGCAGGGCACGGGACGGTGCCAGGGGGGCACAGTGGTACGAACACGGTAGCAGGGCACGGGACGGTGCCAGGGTGGTACAGTGGTACGAACACGGCAGCAGGGCACGGGACGGTGCCAGGGGGGCCCAGTGGTACGAACACGGCAGCAGGGCACGGGACGGTGCCAGGGGGGCCCAGTGGTACGAACACGGCAGCAGGGCACGGGACGGTGCTAGGGTGGCACAGTAGTAAGATCACGGCAGCAGGGCACGGGACGGTGCCAGGGTGGCACAGTGGTATGAAAACGGCAGCAGGGCACGGGACGGTGCCAAGGGGGCCCAGTGGTACGAACACGGCAGCAGGGCACGGGACGGTGCCAGGGGGGCCCAGTGGTACGAACACGGCAGCAGGGCACGGGACGGTGCCAGGGTGGCACAGTGGTACGAACACGGCAGCAGGGCACGGGACGGTGCCAGGGTGGCACAGTGGTACGAACACGGCAGCAGGGCACGGGACGGTGCCAGGGGGCCCAGTGGTACGAACACGGCAGCAGGGCACGGGACGGTGCCAGGGGGGCCCAGTGGTACGAACACGGCAGCAGGGCACGGGACGGTGCCAGGATGGCACAGTAGTAAGATCACGGCAGCAGGGCACGGGACGGTGCCAGGGTGGCACAGTGGTATGAAAACGGCAGCAGGGCACGGGACGGTGCCAGGGGGGCCCAGTGGTACGAACACGGCAGCAGGGCACGGGACGGTGCCAGGGGGGCCCAGTGGTACGAACACGGCAGCAGGGTACGGGACGGTGCCAGGGTGGCACAGTGGTACGAACACGGCAGCAGGGCACGGGACGGTGCCAGGGGGGCACAGTGGTACGAACACGGCAGCAGGGCACGGGACGGTGCCAGGGGGGCACAGTGGTACGAACACGACAGCAGGGCACGGGACGGTGCCAGGGGGGCACAGTGGTACGAACACGGCAGCAGGGCACGGGACGGTGCCAGGGGGGCACAGTGGTACGAACACGACAGCAGGGCACGGGACGGTGCCAGGGGGGCACAGTGGTACGAACACGGCAGCAGGGCACGGGACGGTGCCAGGGGGGCCCAGTGGTACGAACACGGCAGCAGGGCACGGGACGGTGCCAGGGGGGCACAGTGGTACGAACACGGTAGCAGGGCACGGGACGGTGCCAGGGTGGCACAGTGGTACGAACACGGCAGCAGGGCACGAGACGGTGCCAGGGGGGCACAGTGGTACGGTAACCGACAATGACCCGAACCGGCTGTTTGTTCATATATTTGGTTGTATAATTCGTAAGCACTCCGTAGACACCAGGCCCCGTCACGAAAGCAATCAAGTTGGAGAATACGTAAATGAAAACTGAACTAACATAATTATCACGAATCAACGCACACTTGAACATCCATGCATTCGTAGACGCCATGAATTCATCAGCAATGCGAGGAGCATATCCTAAAGCCCTGCACGTCTGCATACCTCAGATTCCCAGTATTTTAACCCGCGCGGCGCTGGGGTCTCCAGCCGAACGCGCGGCGCTGGGGAGGGTAAATTTTACCCCCCTCGTATCTTCCGAACCAATAATCGCAGCGAGACGCGCAATGCGGCGATCGCAAGCTCTCAACGAGAAGAATCGAATGCGTACTCGAAATTCTTAAAATAAGGTCACATATCAGGTCACGGTCAGGTCAAATGTAAAATGTAAGTATTTGAGTTTTTGGGGCTATACTTTCCATCCAAAGCCTTATATTGCAACTATTATCTCACAAAGTGCTCCAGAGTGTATAATTCATTTCCCGCATAAGTAAAACTGAAATTGTAAGCAAAGGTCAAGGTCAAGGTCAGGTCACACAAGGTCACAGGTCTACGAAAGCCATGCGACACATGTTGTATGGGTTATTTTACACGTATAATTCGATAGAAGCAACCATTTTCACAGCCTGACACCATATAGTCGTCCTCAGGTCAAGGTCAGGTCACAATAAGGTCAAAATTTGAAATTGATTAATCTAAATAAACATTGCATGTTTCTAGACTAGTTTTGTCTTCGAAATACAGTGGAGGCATTTATTTGTCTGTATCTGGTCAGTAAAAGCCAAAAAACGCAATTTAAAAAATGTACGTCATGAGTTACTTGTTCTTAGAGAGCCATAAGTCAGTCAAAAATAAATAAATTGCTTTGAAATTTGGTTTGAACATCGTTCATACTCGGTTCTCTAATATATCTTCCGTTTTTTTTTTTAAATCTTCAAACGAAAAACTTTTGTGGAAATTCTTCCCCAAAAATCAGTTTTTTTGCATTTTTGGGGGTCAAAAACCCAAAATTGTGAAAATCTGAGATAGCCATGTCAAAGACAATGTTATTTCCCTTCTTTTGACGCCTTTTATTTGCAATTTGCAGTAACACGCTATTTTCTACGATTTTTCAAACATTTAACGTTTTTTCACCAAAAATGACATGGCATGACGTCACTAAAACGTCATTATCTGCCACAAATTTTCACGAATTAAAAAAAAAAATGGCAGAAGCCGTAGAGTTGATGCACCATAAGCTACCGTAAGTTTTACTTTGATAACTGTCATAGTTGTCAAGTTATGGAGAAAATTCGGGAGGGGGGGTAAAATTTACCCCCCCAGCGCCGCGCGGGTTAATGCTGGAAAAAATCTGCTCCCGCGGCGCAGTACAAACGTGTCTCGAGTGACGTGCACGCGTGTGAGGAATGCGTTATTGGTGGTGTTGTTGTTATTGGAGGCGGTGGTTCCACATACACTTTCAGAAGTATGTGGGAAAACTCTGTGTATCGCGAGCGTCTGGCAGCTATTGCTAGGTGGGGCAGTGAGGCCAGGTTCGTTCAGTCGATCAGCTATACTATGTTGAAGTAGTAGGCCAGAATTAGTGAAGCACGCTTGGAGAATATTCTGCTCTGAGCCATCAAAGCAGCCCCGGGTCTTACAATGGCGGCTACCGGTCCCGAGCACTGGAAGCCGTCTACATCAGAGACCGGGCTGCAGGCGTCGGTGGAGCCGAGCACTGGAAGCCGTCTACATCAGATACCGGGCTGCAGGCGTCGGTGGAGCCGAGCACTGGAAGCCGTCTACATCAGAGACCGGGTTGCAGGCTGCGGTGGAGCCGAGCACTGGAAGCCGTCTACATCAGAGACCGGACTGCAGGCGGCGGTGGAGCCGAGCACTGGAAGCCGTCTACATCAGAGACCGGGCTGCAGGCGTCGGTGGAGCCGAGCACTGGAAGCCGTCTACATCAGAGACCGGGCTGCAGGCGTCGGTGGAGCCGATCACTGGAAGCCGTCTACATCAGAGACCGGGCTGCAGGCGGCGGTGGAGCCGATCACTGGAAGACGTCTACATCAGAGACCGGGCTGCAGGCGGCGGTGGAATCGAGCACTGGAAGCCGTCTACATCAGAGACCGGGCTGCAGGCGGCGGTGGAACCGATCACTGGAAGCCGTCTACATCAGAGACCGGGCTGCAGGCGGCGGTGGAACCGATCACTGGAAGCCGTCTACATCAGAGACCGGGCTGCAGGCGGCGGTGGAGCCGATCACTGGAAGCCGTCTACATCAGAGACCGGGCTGCAGGCGGCGGTGGAATCGAGCACTGGAAGCCGTCTACATCAGAGACCGGGCTGCAGGCGGCGGTGGAACCGATCACTGGAAGCCGTCTACATCAGAGACCGGGCTGCAGACTGCGGTGGAGCCGAGCACTGGAAGCCGTCTACATCAGAGACCGGGCTGCAGGCTGCGGTGGAGCCGAGCACTGGAAGCCGTCTACATCAGAGACCGGGCTGCAGGCGGCGGTGGAACCGAGCACTGGAAGCCGTCTACATCAGAGACCGGGCTGCAGGCGGCGGTGGAGCCGATCACTGGAAGCCGTCTACATCAGAGACCGGGCTGCAGGCGGCGGTGGAGCCGAGCACTGGAAGCCGTCTACATCAGAGACCGGGCTGCAGGCGCCGGTGGAACCGATCACTGGAAGCCGTCTACATCAGAGACCGGGCTGCAGGCGGCGGTGGAGCCGATCACTGGAAGCCGTCTACATCAGAGACCGTGCTGCAGGCGGCGGTGGAATCGAGCACTGGAAGCCGTCTACATCAGAGACCGGGCTGCAGGCGGCGGTGAAACCGATCACTGGAAGCCGTCTACATCAGAGACCGGGCTGCAGGCGGCGGTGGAACCGATCACTGGAAGCCGTCTACATCAGAGACCGGGCTGCAGGCGGCGGTGGAGCCGATCACTGGAAGCCGTCTACATCAGAGACCGGGCTGCAGGCGGCGGTGGAGCCGAGCACTGGAAGCCGTCTACATCAGAGACCGGGCTGCAGACTGCGGTGGAGCCGAGCACTGGAAGCCGTCTACATCAGAGACCGGGCTGCAGGCGTCGGTGGAACCGATCACTGGAAGCCGTCTACATCAGAGACCGGGCTGCAGGCGGCGGTGGAGCCGATCACTGGAAGCCGTCTACATCAGAGACCGGGCTGCAGACTGCGGTGGAGCCGATCACTGGAAGCCGTCTACATCAGAGACCGGGCTGCAGGCGGCGGTGGAACCGAGCACTGGAAGCCGTCTACATCAGAGACCGGGCTGCAGGCGGTGGTGGAGCCGATCACTGGAAGCCGTCTACATCAGAGACCGGGCTGCAGGCGGCGGTGGAGCCGATCACTGGAAGCCGTCTACATCAGAGACCGGGCTGCAGGCGGCGGTGGAATCGAGCGATATGCGTGATGATAGTGCTGCTTCAGAAGACACCACCTTACTCAATCACCCATCTGTTAGGTATCAGCATCAAAGTGTAGCAAAGTCATGTGGTTGAATCGCCCGTGGCGAGGGCACGACGACATTTGCATATTTCTCCTGAAAAGGTCAAGACATTCCGTTTGTTTTGACAACCGTCACGTAACTGTGCTATGCAAGTGCCAACTGTCTGTTCCAACACATATTTGTCGGCAATGATTGGAGGACTTATCGGTGCCTTTCTTCCGCATCAGTGTACCTACTATTCACCTGCTTCCATGTGGCAGGGGGGGGGGGGCAGATAGTTAACAAATCATATATAACGTTACAACAAACTCGTGGACACTAGTTGGGTCGTTGGTAGAAGCTGGTGCATATTCTGGACTGGTTAACTGGCCAAAGTCTCGTTGGGTTTGCTAAGGCAAACTGAGTAAAATAATTAAGAAGTGAGAAATGTGCGAAGTTTGCGGTGTGAAACGACATTTCATTATGCACTTGATCATTCAATATCAAACGTAAACTCCATCAAAAACTACAGAGCCAAGTAATATCAGCATAGTTTGATATCTCATTGGTTGTCCAATACCAGCTAATTTATTAAAATTTCAGCAAATACTACCCTGTTCCGTCTTAAGCTGTCATACGGCCAGTGTATCTCCCTGAATCCCCTTAGCGTCTGCCGCCGCTCAACAGCGAGCGTAGTCTGCGGCTGACAGAGAGAACCTTTCTGAATCGCCGGACCTCGCCTTTCTTCGCTGGGGATGTGTTTGACGCGCCCCCTGAGGGGGCCGCTCGGCTGGTCTCTCGGCCTTCCGGCGACTGTGGCGTCGCGCACTCTGAGGGCCCGGGCCGCTCGGCTGGTCTCTCTGCCCTCCGGCGGCTGTGGTGTCGCGCCCTCTGAGGGCTGCTCGGCCGGTCTCTCTGCCCTCCGGCGGCTGTGGCGTCGCGCACTCTGAGGGTCGCTCGGCCGGTCTCTGCCCTTCGGCGGCAGTGGTGTCGCGCCCTCTGAGACCGCTCGGCCGGTCTCTCTGCCCTCCGGCGGCTGTGGCGTCGCGCACTCTGAGGGTCGCTCGGCCGGTCTCTCTGCCCTCCGGCGGCTGTGGCGTCGCGCGCTCTGAGGGTCACTCGGCCGGTCTCTCGGCCCGCCGGCGGCTGTGGTGTAGCGCCCTCTGAGGGCCGCTCGGCCGGTCTCTCGGCCCGCCGGCGGCTGTGGTGTCGCGCCCTCTGAGGGCCGCTCGGCCGGTCTCTCGGCCCGCCGGCGGCTGTGGTGTAGCGTCCTCTGAGGGCCGCTCGGCCGGTCTCTCGGCCCGCCGGCGGCTGTGGTGTCGCGCCCTCTGAGGGCCGCTCGGCCGGTCTCTCGGCCCGCCGGCGGCTGTGGTGTCGCGCACTCTGAGGGTCGCTCGGCTGGTCTCTCGGCCCTCCGGCGGCTGTGGTGACGGCGCTGACTCCTTTTTGTCGGCCCGTCACCGCCATCGGCGTCCAACCGGCATCCATTCGGCGTCGGACGGCTGCGCTCTCTCCGGCGCCTGTTTTCTGAGCGGCGCCTGTATTTGATGGCGCTCGAGCGCGGCCGCGTCGGTGTCGCCACCGAGACGCTTTTTAGCGCCGAAATTGTCCCCGGTCGGCCAGCAGAAAAATACGCCCCGTCCCGGTGGCCAGCAGCCGCGCGCCGTGTTATTGATAGATGCGCCGGCGTTGCGGCATGTTATTGATGGATGTTCTGGCGGCGGATCAAAACATGCGGCACGCACAGATGACAGCATCGCTCTCTCGCGGTTGGCCACCCAGGACTAAAGACAACGGGACCGTATGCAACTAGGCCGAAACTATTACATCGGAAGCTAGCTTCAGGTACCGTGTGAGATGTTTTATAGTATGATAGGAGAAACACTACAAAGCCGAGTTGGTTCTTATTATTCGTCTTATTATACGTGAATAGAAGTCTTGGCACAGGGCGACATGCAAAACGAGCATATATAGAGCAATAAACAGCAAACAGAAATGCAGTGGTTATTACTTACATCGCGTTATCATATTTATAAATAATGATCGTCTTTGCTAATACAATTAACATGGTTGCCCTTCTGTGATCTTGAGTGCAACTAATTCCATATTTCATCTTTCGTTGCGATTAACGCACCATGAACCACTTTTGACCCGATAGCGATACCTCACAGTCCACGTCATCAGCACGTCATCAGCACGTCATCAGTGGGCCGCTCCTCACGTCTTCTATAACCGACACTGGCCATACAGACCGAGGTCTAAAAATAGCCGCCACTCGTCTCCCAAGTACTCCTCCGCCTATCCACATCGGCCGATTGAACTGGCCGGCTTTTCTCAGCCGTCTGAAGAGCGTCATTTCTGAAATGGCGCCATCAATATCGCCTACACGTTATCTGGCAAACGCGTCCCCCGGGCCACGGGCCGGGCGGTCCTGCTCGTTCTCTCGTTCCGGGGAGATGGGTTCATTGACGCCACGTCAACGGGCGAACGTAGCCGGGTCGACAGACCAGCCACGCTCACCCGCCCACTCCAGCTGGGTGGTGATCCGGCTGCTGCTCTACCGATGCAACTTCTGCGTACAGCGAAAGTGTTTGTATTTAGTTTCTTCGACACGCACTACTGTGAACGGCAGACCGCGTGGCACCCTTATTTTCGGCGATAACTTTTGAGAAAAAAAACAACTGGCATGCACGAATTTCTCGCAATTGAAATGTCAGACCCTGAGCCAATTTGTATTATGAAGGTCGCTTATTTTCACACGAACATTTAGGGAACTTGCCATTCACTCGTAATGTTAACACTTGCGCAGGAAATTAAATCGGTGGGTAGAGGCTATCGTGAAAGGGTGGAGCTGTGTTCTGACGTCAGAACTTAGCCCCGCCCTGGCTGACCTTGAACCGGCGCTGTCCGACCCGTGACCGGTCGGTTGCGAGTGGTGGGCGGAGTCGAGGGCGGGACTACAGAGCGACCGCATGTTGTCGGACCGACGTTGTTTCTGGCGTAACGTACGTGACTTTGCTCTGCGCCCGGCCAAGGGTGGAGGAGGTGCTACCGAGAAACTGCCACCGGAGCAGGCGGACGAGTTTAATCGTCATTTTGCTACTGTCGGTCCACGCATCGCTGCTGAGCTAGCAGCTGGAAGCCCTCCTTCCCTCCCACCGAGACCTAAACGTGTCACCACAACTAGCGTGCGTCTGCACCCGGCCACTCTCCCAGAGCTGTCATTAGCACTTCGTCAACTGTCCTCCTCAAGGGCAGTGGGGCACGATGGTGTATGCCTCTTCACGCCGTTCGTTGTGATCGGGCCTCACCTGCTACACCTAGTGAACGTCTCAATCATTTCGCGTATTTTTCCGTCGTCCTGGAAACTTGCATCTGTCGTACCACTGCACAAATCTGGTTCTCGTGATAAGCCGTCAATTTTAGACCGGTATCGATTCTGTCAGTTTTATCCAAAGTATGTGAAAAGGTCGTTTGTACTCAGATGACTTCTTATCTTGTCCCATCTCATCGTCTGTCGTCTTCACTGTATACATACCGACAATGTCATTCGACGGAGGACGCCCTGATCGATGCTGTCGAGTGGATGACGCGCCGCATTGACGGTGGACATGTCGTTCCCGTCACATCCATCAACCTAATGCCTTCGACAGTGTTGATCATGGCGTCCTCCTAACGAAGCTGAGGTGGTACGGCATCGATCCTGAGTGGTTCGGGAGCTATCTGGGTGACCGGCGGCAGGTGGTGAGAGGCGGTTCCTTTTCCCTACCGCTGTCCCACGGAGTCCAGCAGGGCTCCTTGGTCGGCCCGATCCTCTTCAGCGTCTTCACTAATGACCTACCATCTTATCTCCTACACGGGCGTCTAATATCCTATGCCGACGATACCCAGCTTCTGGACTCTTCGCATCCTGATGATCTAACCTTCCTAAAAACCCGGCAGGTGAAGACCATCATCACCGTCCAATCCTATCTTACATCTAATTCCTTGAAAATGAACCCATGCAAGACTACATTGCTTCTAGTCGGCACAGCCCAAAATCTAAAGAAAACCGCATCATGCCATCTTAACATATCTGGTCATATACTAACACCATCCCCATTCGTGAAGATGCTTGGTGTGACGGTCGACTCAAACCTATCCTGGGAAAAGCACATCTCCAACGTTGTCAAAAAGTGCAATTCTATCCTTATCTGTCTGTATAAAATTTGTAATCATCTCACACTCAATGCCCGAAAGCTCCTTATCCAGTGTCACGTCTTTCCGCATATCCTTTACTGCCTCTCAGTTTGGGGCGGGGCTGCTAAGTGTCATCTGCACAGGGTGCAGAAAGTGGTTAACTTCGGGGCCAGAGTTGTCTCGGGAGTCCGCGTGCGTGACCATATCTCGCCGACCGAGGGGGCGCTGGGTTGGCGCAGTGTGCGTGATCTTGTCACCCACCGTGACAGGATTGGCATCTTGTCACCCACCGTGACAGGATTGGCGTATTTAGGGCGCTGAGGGATCTGCGTACTCCAGAGGCAACCCGCTCGTTGTTTACGACACGTGCCGCTGTATCGCAGCGCACAACTCGGGCGACGTTGGCCGGCATGCTGGAGCCGCCAGCTTTCCACCTGTCAATCTGTCCCGCCGGACGTTCTCGTATCGCGCAGCCTCGGACTGGAATCGCCTGTCGCCGGGCATCGCGGGCTCTCGGACGCCTGGTGAATTTCTGCGCCGGCTCGATGGTGGCATGTAGCCAACAGCCAGCAGAAGTTTCAACTGTGCATGGTGCTTGTATTGGCGGGTGTTTTATTTCCTATTTCTTACGAGCACCTGTTGTCTGTTTAGTGTTATACTTTTGTCATGCTTCGTGTATGTTTTGTTTACTATGTGATCTGACTCGAATCAAACATTAAACCACATTGTTGGAACGATTCACAAATAAACTGACTATGACTATGACTATGACCAGGTGTTAGCCTCTATCCGAGCTCGCATTATCTTTAACATGACGAGTGAATGGAAAATGCCCTTAATTTTCGTTTGACACTAACCAGCCTGTATAATACAATTTAGCGCAGGACCTGAAACGTCCATTGCGAGAAATTCGCCCATGACAGTTGACGCATTCAAAAGTTATCGCCGAAAAATAGGGTTCCAAGGGGTCTGCCGTTCACAGTAAATGCTTTCATTTGGTGTCACAAAGCGCTTTTCATGATTCTATCCAGCAGGAGCTCTGTCACCTGTGTGACATGTGACCCGTGTGCCCCATGTGGATCCTGTGGCCTGTCACCCCGTGATCTGTGAACCCTGAGCCCTGTGGCCTGTGACCGCCGTGATCTGTGACCCTCATGACCCCTGTAACGTGTGACCTGTGACCTGTGACCTGTGACCTGTGATCCATGTGTCCTGTGACTTCAGTGACCCGTGACCTGTGGCATGTGACCTGACCGCAGGTCGGCCGCCGCCGAACGTCACCTGGTGGCTGGAGGGCTCGCTGGTGGACGACTCGTGGCGCCACGACCGCGGGGTCACCCGCAACACCCTGCAGGTCACCAACCTGCGGCGAGCCGACCTGGCCAACCAGTACACCTGCATGGCGGGCAACACGGCCCTGAGGCCCCACCAGTCCGTCTCGGTGCGACTCGACATCAGCTGTGAGTGAAGGCTGTACCCGCTGGACCTCCAGTGTACCTCCTCCGGGCTCCGTCTGGGCGTGTCTGCCGTGGAGCTCTATTCACAGCCAGTACTACCAGCATAGTCGTAATTGCTGTTTGATGACTTGACTGTAGTCTCATTAAACTAAATATTCACTGATTTAGTTTAATGAGACTACAGTTTATTGAGACTACAAGCTTGCTTGATTTTGTTCTAAGATATAGCATAAATAGTAGTTTTACCATGTTAGCGCTGCTGCAAGGTGAACATATCGGAAAGAGGACACCGCGAAGATTGGCACGTTTACTCTGAGAAAACATATCCACCTGCTTCGTGCTGTTCCCAGTTCCGCCGGTGGAGGTGCGCATCACCAACGACAAGCAGGCGTCCGTGTCGGCCAACAAGCACCTGGAGCTGACCTGTCGGGTCACCGGGTCACGACCTCAGCCGGTGGTCACGTGGTCTCGGAACGGTGCCGTCCTCTCCGGCACTGTCACGGTCAGTGATCGCGTACACTGCGAGAGAACAACTTCAGCCTTTGCCCCTCTCTGAACTTCAGCCAGACTGACGCTCTGGTCAGCGTGTGACGTCAAGAACGGCTGATACCTTTTAAGAAGGCAATTCGAGTTTGGCTGCCCTAATTGCGTCTTTTGCAAGATGTTAGGGCAAAATCAATTTAACTTGGTTTGAGTTGAATGTACCTCATGTTCTGGTATCCATAGTTAGACATGATTAGAGAAGTTGCTTCATTAACCTTAGCGTGAGTGTGAGCTCCTTTATATTTTCAGTACTAAGTGTTTTTTTCATGAACAATACGGGCACTTCCCCCTGTACAAATTGCATGTTTATATCATCTGGTAAAACTTGTCAACAATGCCCTATTGTTGCTGGCTGCTGCATATCAAAATTACAGCCAAATGCAGTAAAACTTACATTAACCCCATTTGAAAGTGAACTGTATGACTTCCAAGGTAACTGGATGTGCCTAAGTGGAAAGATGTCAATCTCCACTTGAATCAGCACAACGTTCGTGTTTGAACCGGACGCATCCTATCTGGAGACTTGATTAGAATTGGAATGTCATTCATTCCACGGCAACAACCACTTTTTATCGCATAAAACACCGTATGAAGATTGGACGGCACATAAATGTTTCCCGCACTAAATTCCGTCGGTCGGCGGAAATGGAACACAATGACATGAAAGGTTGGGGTTCCCTTTAAAGCAAACTCTGCATGGTCAAGGATAATGATCAAATGACACGGTTCGAAAATCAATATAGAAATGGCAATTTCCTGTGTTAGTAGTCCTTGATGTTCCCTTTCCTGTACGCTATCGATTTCGTCTTCTAGGCCGGACATTTATGGAAAGAAGTCATCGATTTATTTAGCTTTGTCTTGCAAGCAGTAAACTTTATAAGCTGCATCAAAGCATATCAAAACCGAATTACTGACTCTCACAGTGCGAAAAACAAAACCTTTCGCTTGTATTGTGAAAAGTTTCCGGCTAACCCGTGACGTGATGGCTGGCACCGATGACCTCGTTGCAAACTTCCCAGCCTTGATACCACCTCTGTTTCCAAGAGACTGCGACGAACTAAGGCCGTTGATTTGGATTCGCCTGAACTTTGAGCTCAATCTTCCGCGTTGAGCCCTATTAGTACAGCCATCGCTGTTTGGCTTATTTGGACTAATAAGCCGTCTGATGAGAAGGCTTTATCGCGAATCGTTGGTCGTTATGGAGAGACCCAAATTGCAATTTATGTCACATCATTTTCTAGGTAGCTGATTAAGCACTGGCGGATCCAGGGGGCGGGGGGAGGGCATTTAGGGCGATGCCCCCCAGGCATACAGTGGCCTATTTGTTCCCCCCCCCCCCAACACCATCAAGCCTCACATGAAAAAGCGATCGGTAATAATGTATAATGACTGCCTTTGTGCCATAACTACACGTTTCGATGGAAACAAATATCAGGTCATTGCTCGTCTTTAAGACGAGCAAAGACCTGTAACCGAATGCCTCTTCATTAATCAAGATGGGTGTGACAATATACCCGAAAGCTCCGATTTTAATATTTTGTGTGTAGTAAGTCCTCTTTGTATTTAATATATATCACCCAATCCTCATCATGTCTTTCCGCGGATCCCAGATGAGTACTTGAACAGGTCGAAAAGGCGTTGAAAAGATCGGAGGGGCCCCATAGACGATCTAAAGGGACCCCATGGGCCTTTCAACAGTAATAATGCAATTGTCCAGAGAATAAATCAACATTTTCACACCGCTCCGCGGCGCAATTTAACTATACATTACATAACTATACATTATATAACATTAAATAACATAACTATACATATGCGGGTTAAAAAATCGTGCCGTTTCTCGGCGCATTTATGTTATGTTGCTACTTTCCTATATGATTGGGCAAAATAGTTCGCTTTAACACTTTTTTACCACACTTTTTAACGCATAATAACATTTTTAGAGGTCCGCACCATACGCAATGCGACGCACTGCATAATTTGGTGTAAGAATAGTTGAGAAAGGGATCGGGAGGGTTAGAGGGGAGGGACGGGACCGGGAATGACAGGACTGGGAGGGACGGGACCGGGAGGGACGGGACCGGGAGGGACGGGACCGGGAGGGACGGGACCGGGAGGGACGGGACCGGGAGGGACGGGACCGGGAAGGACGGGACCGGGAGGACGGGACCGGGAGGGACGGGACCGGGGGGACGGGACCGGGAGGGACGGGACCGGGAGGGACGGGACCGGGAGGGACGGGACCGGGAGGGACGGGACCGGGAGGGACGGGACCGGGAGGGACGGGACCGGGAGGGACGGGACCGGGAGAGACGGGACCGGGAGGGACGGGACCGGGAGGGACGGGACCGGGAGGGACGGGACCGGGAGGGACGGGACCGGGAGGGACGGGACCGGGAGGGACGGGACCGGGAGGGACGGGACCGGGAGGGACCGGACCGGGAGGGACCGGACCGGGAGGGACCGGACCGGGAGGGACCGGACCGGGAGGGACCGGACCGGGAGGGACGGGACCGGGAGGGACGGGACCGGGAGGGACGGGACCGGGAGGGACGGGACCGGGAGGGACGGGACCGGGAGGGACCGGACCGGGAGGGACCGGACCGGGAGGGACCGGACCGGGAGGGACCGGACCGGGAGGGACCGGACCGGGAGGGACGGGACCGGGAGGGACGGGACCGGAAGGGACGGGACCGGAAGGGACCGGACCGGGAGGGACCGGACCGGGAGGGACGGGACCGGGAGGGACGGGACCGGAAGGGACGGGACCGGAAGGGACGGGACCGGAAGGGACGGGACCGGGAGGGACGGAACCGGGAGGGACGGGACCGGGAGGGACGGGACCGGGAGGGACGGGACCGGGAGGGACGGGACCGGGAGGGACGGGACCGGGAGGGACGGGACCGGGAGGGACGGGACCGGGAGGGACGGGACCGGGAGGGACGGGACCGGGAGGGACGGGACCGGGAGGGACAGGACCGGGAGGGACGGGACCGGGAGGGACGGGACCGGGAGGGACGGGACCGGGAGGGGCGGGGCCGGGAGGGACGGGACCGGGAGGGACGGGACCGGGAGGGACGGGACCGGGAGGGACGGGACCGGGAGGAACGGGACCGGGAGGGACGGGACCGGGAGGGACGGGACCGGGAGGGACGGGACCGGGAGGGACGGGACCGGGAGGGACGGGACCGGGAGGGACGGGACCGGGAGGGACGGGACCGGGAGGGACCGGGAGGGGACCGGGACGGGACCGGGACGGGACCGGGACGGGACCGGGACGGGACCGGGACGGGACCGGGACGGGACCGGGACGGGACCGGGACGGGACCGGGACTGGACCGGGATTTGACCGGGACGGGACCGGGACGGGACCGGGACGGGACCGGGACGGGACCGGGACGGGACCGGGACGGGACCGGGACGGGACCGGGACGGGACCGGGACGGGACCGGGACGGGACCGGGACGGGACCGGGACGGGACGGGACCGGGACGGGACCGGGACGGGACCGGGACGGGACCGGGACGGGACCGGGACGGGACGGGACGGGACGGGACGGGACGGGACGGGACCGGGACAGGACCGGGACGGGACCGGGACGGGACCGGGACGGGACCGGGACGGGACCGGGACGGGACCGGGACGGGACCGGGACGGGACCGGGACGGGACCGGGACGGGCAGAGGCTAGAAGCGGTCAAGGGTGGTCTGAATCAGATAAACGCGTCCATTGGTGGGCATTCCGGGGCCATTTCCTGCTATGACCGAGTTGTATGGGACATCAGTCAGCACCAGTGGGGGTTCCGGTTTTATGTTGGGCCCGACCACCCCGCGCTGACCACATAGCTGTCACAGCATCCGTCACGTGCAGCTGTGACGTCAAACACTGCCTGATGAACGGCCCCATTTGCACTCGGTCGAAAGGCATTTGCATAGCGCTCTCAGGCAGGAATATTTTATAAGGAATTAGACGTGATCACGCAGGATACACTCCATCAGCCGGATCAGGGACAAGAAGCTTGATCGGCTTACGCATATAATTACCGACTTAGCCTAATTGCTGTCAGCTCATCCATCGAATTAAATCCATATGAGGCCAATCCGCCTGTCGGGGCGGCCTAACCCAAGACAGCAGACCAGAAGTTCAGTGTTTATGCATGAAGCTGGGATATGTTATCAGTCACGCGACTGCCGGGCAGCCGACAGGTGGTGTGGTGGACGGTGCCGTTGGTGGCCTGCCCGACAGCGACAAAAAAAACTGTCTCAATCCGGACCCCTCCCACTCCTCAGCGGTAAAACAATTACTCTCTGTCATTACCGGATTCATGTTGTATGAATCATATAATGATGACGACAGGGCCGGCCGTTTGCGGGCTGGCCGTCCCCGCCCCCGGTCGGCCGGCTGGCGCCACGGCGGCGCGCGGCGGCGCGCGGCGGCGCGCGGCGGCCGTCTTCTCAGGGCTCGGAGCGGGGCGTCGCCGTGATGACGGGCCGGGCTGGATAGGTCGGCCTGAGGGCGGTTATTCTCAGCCGTCACGTGCAGCGAGCCGCACCGACCCAGACCCAGACCCAGACCCAGACCCAGACCCAGACCCAGACCCAGACCCAGACCCAGACCCAGACCCAGACCCAGACCCAGGCAGGCCCAGACCCAGACCCAGACCCAGACCCAGACCCAGACCCAGACCCAGACCCAGACCCAGACCCAGACCCAGACCCAGACCCAGACCCAGACCCAGACCCAGACCCAGACCCAGACCCAGATCCAGACCCAGACCCAGACCCAGACCCAGACCCAGACCCAGACCCAGACCCAGACCCAGACCCAGACCCAGACCCAGATCCAGACCCAGACCCAGACCCAGACCCAGACCCAGACCCAGACCCAGACCCAGACCCAGACCCAGACCCATTCCCAGACCCAGACCCAGACCCAGACCCAGACCCATACCCAGACCCGGACCCAGACCCAGACCCAGACCCAGACCCAGACACAGACCCAGGCCCAGACCCAGACCCAGACCCAGACCCAGACCCAGACCCAGACCCAGAGCCAGACCCAGACCCAGACCCAGACCCAGACCCAGACCCAGACCCAGACCCAGACCCAGACCCAGACCCAGACCCAGACCCAGACCCAGACCCAGACCCAGACCCAGACCCAGACCCAGACCCAGACCCAGACCCGGACCCGGACCCGGACCCGGAACCAGACCCGGACCCAGACCCAGACCCATACCCAGACCCAGACCCAGACCCAGACCCAGACCCAGACCCAGACTCAGACCCAGACCCAGACCCAGACCCAGACCCAGACCCAGACCCAGACCCAGACCCAGACCCAGACCCAGACCCAGACCCAGACCCAGACCCAGACCCAGACCCAGACCCAGACCCAGACCAAGACCCAGACCCAGACCCAGACCCAGACCCAGACCCAGACCCAGACCCAGACCCAGACCCAGACCCAGACCCGGACCCAGACCCAGACCCAGACTCGGACCCGGACCCAGACCCAGACCCAGACCCAGACCCAGACCCGGGCCCAGACCCAGACCCAGACCCAGACCCAGACCCAGACCCAGACCCAGACCCAGACCCAGACCCAGACCCAGACCCAGACCCAGACCCAGACCCAGACCCAGACCCAGACCCAGACCCAGACCCAGACCCAGACCCAGACCCAGACCCAGACCCAGACCCAGACCCAGACCCAGACCCAGACCCAGACCTAGACCCAGACCCAGACCCAGACCCAGACCCAGACCCAGACCCAGACCCAGACCCAGACCCAGACCCAGACCCAGACCCAGACCCAGACCCAGACCCAGACCCAGACCCAGACCCAGACCCAGACCCAGACCCAGACCCAACGGGACCGCTGAGTTGATACCACAATCTCATTTGGTATCCGATCGAAACTGTTAAATTATTGACTGCCTGCATGCAGTGCAAACCGAGAGCCCAAATAAGCAAATGTATGGTTGTCTGCCACAATCATCTTCAAACGCCTAGTAACAGTAATCTTCGAAGAGCCTGAAAATTGTTTCAACACCATGTCTGACGTTAACCCTGGCCCCCATCCTACATCGGTCAGTAATGCCCGGCAGCAGGCAGCAGCAGCAGCCTTTGAGGCCACGGAGCCGGCGGCGGCGGGTGGGCTGTAGCCCGGCGGGGGCCGCCGCCGCTCGTTACGCCTGCAAAGGTCGTGACCCCGGCCGTCCTGGGCGGAAGATGGATGAGCCCCCCCCCCCCCCCCCGAGGAGCGGCTTCCTCCGCGGGGCGTGGGTGCAGTGGTCGCACCACGGGCGGTCGGTCCTGCGCCGGCCCCGGGGGACCTCCGGACGGATACTTGGCTGTAGGCTGGGAGCGGGGAGCGGGGAGCGGGGAGCGGGGAGCGGGGACTGACTGGACCGGGCCGACACTGCACTGCTGGGGACGTATTCTGCCACGGCGGCGGTCACGGATAGAGCGGAGGCGGGCTGGGGTGCCGGACCAGGCATGGCTTCTTACAGCTCCAGCGGATGTGTATCGGCCGTCGTCTCTCTCTCTGGTGTAGTGTATGTTTTATACCCGCCGCTCCTACGACACGCTGAAGGAAGGAGCCGGGTCAGGACGACGGGAAGATAAACGGTGGAACTTGGTGGCGAGGATGGAAGGAGGGAAAAACACCGATGACGGAACTCGCAAGCGAGAGAGCGAGGGAAAAGGAAAGGAACATGGCGTGAGCGGGAGCAAAAGTTAGAGATAAAGTTAGTGGTTTACGGAAACTGTGCGGAAGGGTGACACACAGACACACAGAATGGGAAAGGGAGGGAAACAGGGTGGGAACAGAAAGCATGGCCGAAGCGTCGTTTACACGCGCCCTGGAGGGGGGGGGGGGGCGAAATCCGCCCACCCCTCTGGTTTTTCGAGGATAGCGCAAAAACGGCAGCGCGCAGCGCCGCCGGTTTTTGCACACGTGTTTAGAAATGAACTTCCCACATTATGCAAAATTCTTGGCCTCGGGTAATCTCAGTTCAGGTCACCAGATCAGGTCACGTGATGACCTCAACTCAAAAACGTTTGCAGTAGTACCTCAGCCACAGTTTTACGCCGATTAGTTTCAATCTTGCAGGACTTCATAAGGTCATAGATACCAACAATTTGTTTATCTCGGATTTCTAATATCGGTGACCTAAGATCAGGTCAATTTTGTGACTGCCAACACTGTTTTGTCAATAACTATCGACATAATAAAGATGGAGAAGAGAAAATGGTACCAATGTGTTTGTATCGTCAAGAGTCGTCTCCCAGTATGCAACATGACCAACTTGGGTCACGACTAGACCTTGACCTGAGGTCAAATTTCTCAATTGACCTAACCCGATCACCATGAATATGATTCGAAGGGCCTTGACGAGACAAACGTGATATCGTAAACACTATTTATTTATCTTTATTTGATAAAAAGTTATTTGCGAAAAAACAGTTTTACCAACAAAAATCACCCTTTTGACATTTGATGACCTCTGGAGCTTAAATTATTGACCTGAGCTCAAATATGAGGACACCTTTGTCTATTGTAATTTTTAAGAGCCTTCGATTGCTTTTTTCCGTTTGCTGCTAACTATCATAGTTCCCGAGATATTTGGGGGTGTTCGAAGCGAAGTCTTGACAACTTACAAATATGACCCTTGATGACCTCTGGTGACCTCAATATTGACCTGAGAAAAAAAAATGAAAGAAATACTTTCGAAAGAACTTGTCTCGAGCTATCTAACGGCGTTTTCCGCTCGTCGCTACGTTGCGAGATCCACCTACCCCCCCCCCCCCTCCAGGGCGCGTGTTAATGTGGAGGCAGCAGAAGAACACAACGTAGCTATCGAGGGGGTATATAAAGGTAGCAGGAGAGAGCGGTTCGAAAGAGGAAAATAAAAACATAAGTAACGTCTCGTCTTTGAATCCTATCCGGCGAGCGGTGGCGAAGCTCGTGAAACTCTGTACATATATTACGTTCGCCCAGCACCTGCTCACCACTCGTCCCCTCGTTCCGGCAGCGCTCTCGTGGGGGCAACATGACGTCATCGACGCTGCGAGTGCTGCCATCTGCGGCGGACTCGGGTCAGGTGATCCGGTGCCTGGCCTACAGCCCCGCCGTGCCCGAAACCGTGCTGGAGGACTCCATCACCCTCACCGTCAACTGTGAGTACCCGGTGTCAAAAGTGAGCAGCCTTGAACTAGTCCGAAAATAATAAGGAATGTTGAATTCTTGGTAGGCTTTGATATTCTTTGTGACGTTTTATATCACAGTAAGAAAATATATTTTTTATTTTCAAACTGTGGGTACCTGACAATGTGCAAAGTCACTTGATAATATCACTTGAAAAATGCGACAAAAAAAAATCACCCGTGGCTATGTGCAGCGTTTAGATCCAGAACAGCACCATTTCAACGTAGTGCTAGCCGTGTGGATATGCGTGACCCGCTAGTATCCCGGTCTCATCAGCACCTGGCGCTGCCGGCCCCTACTCTGGCATGTTGGTCTCTCATTCCACCCCCGTGCCACACCGCCCACCCTGTTATTCCACCTCCCGACGGAAGTTCATCCGTCGTGCGTGTGCCGCGGGCCCCGAACGGTCAGAGACGTGTTGTGGTATCGAGTGGCAATTCCCAGAGGCAGCCACGACCTCTGGATGAGATGACGTGAGATGGGAGGCATCAGAGTATCGAGGCCATATAGCGTAGATAAAACGAACTGTTACCTTTCACGAAATGCCGCACAAGCAGTAGTGGTCGCTGTACACGACACCCTTCTGCGCTTCAAATTAAATTGCAATAGGAATATAACTAAAAACATATTAAAAATACAGCGGGAAAGGACTGCCACTCGCTCACTGCACAGTAAGCCAGGGGGAGTGTCTGACACCCGCCCAGTGCCGGGAGTGATGGTGACGGAGCGGCTGTCGGCGGGTGTGGCTCCTCCGAGAGAGAAAGAGAGAGGGTCTGTCTGATGACGCGTCACTGATACGCCACTCACGGCCACAACAGGCCTGTTCACCGGCCGGAAACACATCCGGCAATGGGCGGCAACAAGAACGATCGGTGCCCTTGATTCGGGGAGGGTGTAAAGAGTGAACGCCCTGACGTCGAAAGGTAATTCGCTGGAAAGGATATCCGCTGGATAGCTTCATCAATCGACTCGGTCGTTTGATGAACTTTGCCTTTCCGGCTCACCTGTCAACGGAATCACCGGCAGAAATTCCATGCCGTTGATCTGCGACACCCCGGAAGTGTCGCCGTGTCGCACTTCCCGGTGAGACCGACCAACCGGGTCTCCCCGTCACTCGATGGATGTCCAGCAGAGCTGCGTCATTCCCCGCTTCTCTGCCTTCTCCTGCTCTCCCTGTCCCACTGCTGCGGACTCTGCCTTGCCGGACCACATCTGCACCGGCCCAGCAGCCCGGTACTCGGCCCATATCCGAATACCGAGGGATGACCTCCCTCCCCGCCCCTCCCCGCCCCTCCCCGCCCCTCCCCGCCCCTCTCCGCCCCTCCCCGCCCCTACCCGCCCCTCCCCGCCCCTCCCCCGTCAGCGACACCTCCAATCGATAGCTGGGGAAGGGAGGTGAGGGGGCCGAGCCCCACCGTGGACCGCCATGAGCGGCTGCCATTTATTAAATCCCGTATTTCAGATTCTGAAGGAGGCTCCGGCGATAAATCAGTAGCGGGGCGGTAATGAAGTTAACGTGCCCGTTATGGTTATGACACGGGGTGGCAGACAGGGCCTCGAATAACATGTTAACTGGGGGGGGGGGGGGGGGCAATTGCCACCCCAGTGGAGGGAATTGCCCCCTCAGTGGAACCAATTTGCCCCCCCCCCCCTCAGTGAAACTGAGTTAATTCAACACGAGCGGACACTAGGATACTATATATGATGCACCACTAGCCTTTAAAAAAAATGCAGTCACCCGACGTTTTCTTTTTACTGTACTGCATGGCCTCGGATAGCATGTGAATGGGGGGGGGGGGGACAAATTCCCCGCAGTGACTGCTAGCTCCCTCCCAAGTGACCAAATTTTCCCCCCTAGTGGGATCAAAATTCGTTGGTAACATACGAGTGTACGGTCTGTAAAGTAGATAAAAGCGACACTGAAGCATGATTTCAACTTAAAACCAATACAACACTGTTTACAGCTACCTAGCGTATAGCTTTGAGGTCTTGCGGACGGATACCCGCCCCTCGTCGCGTCGGTTTGAAATTGACGTGGACCACAGGTGTTGATTTATATACGTGTCGGATGGCCATCGGCCTCAATATTTTGAGTTTAGTCCCCAAAGATGCTTTTGGCTCCCTCAATGTTTTCTGGTCAATGGCGGATCCTAGGGGGCCAAGGCCAAATCTCCCAAACCGACTGAAATCAGCAAAACATGACGTATTTTCTAATTAAAAAGCCAAGAATCCTTTGCGAAAGAAAGTTTATGAATCACCCATTCATCCATAAAGAAGCAAACTCCGATGAGTTTGTTTTATTGTTTTATACTTTTTGTGGATTTCGCCACAAAAAAACAACACTTTTTTACCATTCTGGATTCTGGATTTGCAATTCTGGGTTTGCCCTTGTGTCTGGCCTTAGATCAGGCATTTGACACATATACCATGGTTTCAGCCGCGGTGATCCGTGGAAAACCAAGCTTCTGATGAATTCGTTGGTTCTAGGAACATAGACTACGCAAAACCACCTTCATCACATCGCACGACGAAACCGGGGAATATCGGCGAAGCAATATTTCTCTCATTCGTAAAATTTTAGTTGTTTGTGTCCTCTGGGGTGGCCCTCGGCGCCCGAAAGGCACCCTCGGCCTCCACAGCCATATTTCGATCGAATAACCGATTTACCGCATATATGACGAGTAAATTTAGAGCTGTGTGCCAGCATTTGGCCGACACGACCGATGATGAATGGGTCTCTCGAAAACATGCCGACGTTGAGCCGATATCAGCCCGATGCTTGGTAGGACGACGGCCCGAGTTTCATGTATTTCGTTTCGAAAGCAATGTGCCCCGTTTACGTGGCATGAGCATCATTCGAAAGTTTAAAAAAAAACGTTGAAAATGAACAACAATTATTTCAGTTATTAACGTCACCGTAATATGTGAGATGAGTGGTACAGTAATCAGCAATCAACGACAACAACCATGGTAACAACTATTCTTAGTTTTGGTGCCTCGTTTTCCATTCCAAGGGATACCATTTTCCATTGCAAGGCATACCTATTGCATGGATTGGATCTGTACTGATTAATACGATAATTTGGTGAGTTACTAATTGCAGGTCAACTATTTTATGATTTTTTTTGTTGTTGTCGAAAATGAAACGTCTCACAAAATGTTTAACTAATTGTGTTGTTGTATTGTGTAAGGGATATGATGGCTCTGATTGAGCCCTTGATCCATTGGCGCATCCAGAACGTCCAAAAACGTCGTTTTGAAGAACTGTCTCAAAACTCGTCTGACTTTGTGTGCTTTTGCAAACAAAATCGTGTCGTGCCGAGCCGAGGGTGGGGCGTTTTAGTGGGAGGTTGGGTTGGGACGCTCCTAATTTTTTTTTCTCGAGAATTAGCGGCGTGCAGCACCACCATTTCTGGCACAGCTGTTTCGGCATGAATTGTGTACCTTAAGTAAACATTTTGACTGGGGTCATCTCAGGTGAGGTCACCAGGTCACATCAAGTGGCCCCACCTCCAAAGAGGTTTGTGGTCGAGTCACAGACACAGTGTTTGACTGAGCGATGTAACAATTTCTACATGAATTTAGACTAGCTATCTAACAGTATTTGTGGATTTTGCCTAATCCCCATTGGAGACGAGTTCGGCGGTTGGGGCGTCAGATGCCTCCCCTAGCACGACTGAGCTGGCGCCGAGCACCGGTAGGGCGCTGGTTAAGAACTTCTTTAAAACAAATTATCCCTTGTATAAGGTGCCTATATCTTCCTTCAGGAAATGTGTTAATGCTCGACCGATTTAGTTGTATTGGTAAAGCTATGGCGCCGGTGAACCCGTTCGCTCCGTTCCTGTTCGGTCCCCCAAATCGTTTTCAAAAATCGACATCACAGGCGTGGACCTTCGATGATGGGCGTGTTTAAATTTACCATTTACCAAAAATACCATTTCTGTTTTACACTTATGTTTGTCGTTATCCCACTTAAAATGTATCAGTACGTATGCATAGGTACGCTTAAGTAAGGACGTAGCAAGGGGGAACACGGCCATAGCCCCCCTCCCCCCGAGAAAACCAATTTATACTAGATAAAATTAGATTTTTTTATGACGTGCCGACCCTACTTTTATGACGTCCCGTCATCAAAATTTGGCTGAGGAGCGAAATATGATTCTACCACTGACGTGCCCCTCCCCTGATAAACATCCTGGCTACATTCCTGCGCTTAACCATATGCCTTAGCAGCATGTTTTTTCTTCTCGAATTGCCCCCCCCCCCAGTTAATTTTTTTTAGCCGAGGCCCTGGTGGCAGACCGGAAGATAGTGAGCGTCCCCCCCGCGGGGCAGAGTCTGTCTATGGGGCGTCCTCCCCGCGGGGCAGCGTCTGTCTATGGGGCGTCCTCCCCGCGGGGAAGCGTCTGTCTATGGGGCGTCCTCCCGCGGGGAAGCGTCTGTCTATGGGGCGTCCTCCCCGCGGGGAAGCGTCTGTCTATGGGGCGTCCTCCCCGTGGGGCAGAGTCTGTCTATGGGGCGTCCTCCCCGCGGGGGAAACGTCTGTCTATGGGGCGTCCTCCCCGCGGGGCAGCGTCTGTCTATGGGGCGTCCTCCCCGCGGGGAAGCGTCTGTCTATGGGGCGTCCTCCCCGTGGGGCAGCGTCTGTCTATGGGGGGTGTCCTCCCCCCCCCGCGGGGCAGCGTCTGTCTATGGAGCGTCCTCCCCGCGGGGAAGCGTCTGTCTATGGGGCGTCCTCCCCGCGGGGAAGCGTCTGTCTATGGGGCGTCCTCCCCGCGGGGCAGCGTCTGTCTATGGGGCGTCCTCCCCGCGGGGCAGCGTCTGTCTATGGGGCGTCCTCCCCGCGGGGCAGCGTCTGTCTATGGGGCGTCCTCCCCGCGGGGAAGCGTCTGTCTATGGGGCGTCCTCCCCGTGGGGCAGCGTCTGTCTATGGGGGGTGTCCTCCCCCCCCCCCCGCGGGGCAGCGTCTGTCTATGGAGCGTCCTCCCCGCGGGGAAGCGTCTGTCTATGGGGCGTCCTCCCCGCGGGGAAGCGTCTGTCTATGGGGCGTCCTCCCCGCGGGGAAGCGTCTGTCTATGGGGCGTCCTCCCCGCGGGGCAGCGTCTGTCTATGGGGCGTCCTCCCCGCGGGGAAGCGTCTGTCTATGGGGCGTCCTCCCCGTGGGGCAGCGTCTGCCTATGGGGGGTGTCCTCCCCCCCCCCCCCCCGCGGGGCAGCGTCTGTCTATGGGGCGTCCTCCCCGCGGGGAAGCGTCTGTCTATGGGGCGTCCTCCCCGCGGGGAAGCGTCTGTCTATGGGGCGTCCTCCCCGCGGGGAAGCGTCTGTCTATGGGGCGTCCTCCCCGCGGGGCAGCGTCTGTCTATGGGGCGTCCTCCCCGCGGGGAAGCGTCTGTCTATGGGGCGTCCTCCCCGTGGGGCAGCGTTTGTCTATGGGGGGTGTCCTCCCCCCCCCGCGGGGCAGCGTCTGTCTATGGGGCGTCCTCCCCGCGGGGAAGCGTCTGTCTATGGGGCGTCCTCCCCGCGGGGAAGCGTCTGTCTATGGGGCGTCCTCCCCGCGGGGAAGCGTCTGTCTATGGGGCGTCCTCCCCGCGGGGCAGCGTCTGTCTATGGGGCGTCCTCCCCGTGGGGCAGCGTCTGTCTATGGGGGGTGTCCTCCCCCCCCCCGCGGGGCAGCGTCTGTCTATGGGGCGTCCTCCCCGCGGGGAAGCGTCTGTCTATGGGGCGTCCTCCCCGCGGGGAAGCGTCTGTCTATGGGGCGTCCTCCCCGCGGGGAAGCGTCTGTCTATGGGGCGTCCTCCCCGCGGGGAAGCGTATGTCTATGGGGCGTCCTCCCCGCGGGGAAGCGTCTGTCTATGGGGCGTCCTCCCCGTGGGGCAGCGTCTGTCTATGGGGCGTCCTCCCCGCGGGGAAGCGTCTGTCTATGGGGCGTCCTCCCCGCGGGGCAGCGTCTGTCTATGGGGCGTCCTCCCCGCGGGGAAGCGTCTGTCTATGGGGCGTCCTCCCCGTGGGGAAGCGTCTGTCTATGGGGGGTGTCCTCCCCCCCCCCCCGCGGGGCAGCGTCTGTCTATGGAGCGTCCTCCCCGCGGGGAAGCGTCTGTCTATGGGGCGTCCTCCCCGCGGGGAAGCGTCTGTCTATGGGGCGTCCTCCCCGCGGGGAAGCGTCTGTCTATGGGGCGTCCTCCCCGCGGGGCAGCGTCTGTCTATGGGGCGTCCTCCCCGCGGGGAAGCGTCTGTCTATGGGGCGTCCTCCCCGTGGGGCAGCGTCTGTCTATGGGGGGTGTCCCCCCCCCCGCGGGGCAGCGTCTGTCTATGGGGCGTCCTCCCCGCGGAGAAGCGTCTGTCTATGGGGCGTCCTCCCCGCGGGGAAGCGTCTGTCCATGGGGCGTCCTCCCCGCGGGGAAGCGTCTGTCTATGGGGCGTCCTCCCCGCGGGGCAGCGTCTGTCTATGGGGCGTCCTCCCCGCGGGGAAGCGTCTGTCTATGGGGCGTCCTCCCCGTGGGGCAGCGTCTGTCTATGGGGGGTGTCCTCCTCCCCCCCCCCCCCCCCGCGGGGCAGCGTCTGTCTATGGGGCGTCCTCCCCGCGGGGAAGCGTCTGTCTATGGGGCGTCCTCCCCGCGGGGCAGCGTCTGTCTATGGGGCGTCCTTCCCGCGGGGAAGCGTCTGTCTATGGGGCGTCCTCCCCGTGGGGCAGCGTCTGTCTATGGGGGGTGTCCTCCCCCCCCCCCCCGCGGGGCAGCGTCTGTCTATGGGGCGTCCTCCCCGCGGGGAAGCGTCTGTCTATGGGGCGTCCTCCCCGCGGGGAAGCGTCTGTCTATGGGGCGTCCTCCCCGCGGGGAAGCGTCTGTCTATGGGGCGTCCTCCCCGCGGGGAAGCGTCTGTCTATGGGGCGTCCTCCCCGCGGGGAAGCGTCTGTCTATGGGGCGTCCTCCCCGCGGGGAAGCGTCTGTCTATGGGGCGTCCTCCCCGCGGGGCAGCGTCTGTTTTGTGCTGCTGTACGACTCTCGGACCACAGAGTAACTGCCAGACCACGATGCCAGGTGTTGTTTCAAGCAATGTTCCCGGCTCACCAACTGCACCTGAAGTGGCCGTGATCCCACTGTCGATCATTTCACGCGGGCCCCTCCGGCTGCACTAACTCAGACTCACGAACTGCAACTGAAGTGGCAGTGATGCCTCTGGCGATAATTTCACGGGCCCCGCCGGCTGCACTACTCAGACTCACGAACTGCACCTGAAGTGGCCGTGATGCCTCTGGCGGTCATTTCACGCGGGCCCGTCGGCTGCACTAACTCAGACTCACGAACTGCACCTGAAGTGGCCGTGATCCCACTGGCGGTCATTTCACGCGGGCCCGCCGGCTGCACTAACTCAGACTCACGAACTGCACCTGACGTAGCCGTGATCCCACTGGCGGTCATTTCACGCGGGCCCGCCGGCTGCACTAACTCAGGCTCACGAACTGCACCTGAAGTGGCCGTGATCCCACTGGCGGTCATTTCACGCGGACCCGCCGGCTGCACTAACTCAGACTCACGAACTGCACCTGAAGTGGCCGTGATCCCACTGGCGGTCATTTCACGCTGGCCCGCCGGCTGCACTAACTCAGACTCACGAACTGCACCTGAAGTGGCCGTGATCCCACTGGCGGTCATTTCACGCGGACCCGCCGGCTGCACTAACTCAGACTCACGAACTGCACCTGAAGTGGCCGTGATCCCACTGGCGGTCATTTCACGCTGGCCCGCCGGCTGCACTAATTCAGACTCACGAACTGCACCTGAAGTGGCCGTGATCCCACTAGCGGTCATTTCACGGCCCCGCCGGCTGCACTAACTCAGACTCACGAACTGCACCTGAAGTGGCCGTGATCCCACTGGCGGTCATTTCACGCGGGCCCGCCGGCTGCACTACTCAGACTCACGAACTGCACCTGAAGTGGCAGTGATGCCTCTGGCGGTCATTTCACGCGGGCCCGCCGGCTGCACTAACTCAGGCTCACGAACTGCACCTGAAGTGACCGTGATGCCTCTGGCGGTCATTTCACGCGGGCCCGTCGGCTGCACTAACTCATGCCAGGGAGCCGGGCCAGCCGGCCGCCGGGCGGAATCTGTCATCCAGTGGTGATTTACCGCTGCTGCGGGGCTGGCCCGGCCGTTCCCCGGAGAACTAAATGGCGCGGAAGGCTCAGGCTCGGCAGTAAACTGACGCCCATTGCCGCCGGATTGCCGGGCCCGTTGTTGTCTCGCTAGTCACTGCTGGCTCGTGTCGGCGCCCAGATAGCGGAGTTCCGGTCGTCTCCACCGTTGTCGGGACCGGCGGAGGGTTCACCGTGATCCTGACTGCCGTCGATAATCTTTACACCCACCGTGGCCGGCCATTAGGGTCGCCAAAACTGCCCAGAGGCCATGCGATAGAGCCGACCTGACATTTCCGCCGTCGGTCTGACCTTGTCAGGTCAGCCGACTGACCTTGTCAGTGACCGACCTTCACCGACATTCACCGACATTCACTCTGCCGAGGCCAGGCGGCTGCGTGGGCGGACACCGACCGCGCGTTGGCCGGCGAAGTGACGTGTTCTGCGAGCGGCGGAAATGTCAGGTCGGCTCTATCACATCCTCTGGGCACAGCAGGTCAGCCGACTGACCCTGTCAGTGACCTTGTCAGGTCAGCCGACTGACCCTGTCAGTGACCGCAGCAGGTCAGCTATCTGACCCTGTCAGTAACTGCATCAGGTCAGCCGACTGACCCTGTCAGTGACCTTGTCAGGTCAGCCGACTGACCCTGTCAGTGACCCTGTCAGTGATAGTGTTTGTATATGTAAATAGCTTGTACTGCACTACTAGAGTTGATGATTCTAGTAAAGTAAAAGAAGTAGAATCAATCTGGCTTGACATTAAAATTGGTACAGGAAACAGAGGAAGGTTGAGGATAGGTGCATTTTACAGACCAGGGAATCTTCCAAGGAACTCCCAAGCTGAAACAGACCAAGATATTTGTGAGGAAATACGTAGGAACTTTCGGGCTCAGTGTCTTATTATGGGAGATTTTAACTTAAGAGGATACGAAAGTATAGCAGAGGAAACAAATGAGTGTAGGTTGTATAGGCAAATCTTTGAAGAGGAGCTTTTCATGCATCAGTTTGTAACAGAGCCAACCAGACATTGCTCCATTCTAGACCTTGTATTCTCAGACAACAGTGATCTAGTTAGTGACATAAGTATTTGTGCAGGTCTAGGAACCAGTGATCACAATATGGTTAAATTCAATATCTCATCAGAAATGAGGCCCAAAGATAACCTTATTATGGTTCCAAACTTCAGCCGGGCTGATTTTGATGGTATTAGAAATGACCTCGCACAGGTAAAATGGAACGTTGAGTTGGCAGGTTTAGATGCATGTGAGGCCTGGAATGTTTTCAAAGCTAGATTAAGCCAAATTCAAAATCGGCATATACCCCTCAGGCACAAACGTAACAGAACCAAGGGCAATCCAGTTTGGCTTACCCCAGAAGTAAGGAGTGCTATACAAGCTAAAAGAAGTGCATTTGGCATTTTGAAGGGATCTTCACTAGATATAAATCAGAAGGCCTACCAGAATGCAAGAAATTCAGTTAAGAAAAAGGTCAGAGCAGCTAAAAGGGCAAAGGAACTTGATTTAGCTAGACATTGTAATGCAGATAGTAAGAAGTTCTTCAGTTTTTATAAGTTAAGTACAGTTTCCAAAAATATAGGTCCATTTAAGGTAGATGATGTGTTAGTTAGCAAGGACAGTGAAATGGTTGAAGTGCTTAATGATCAGTTTCAATCTGTCTTTACTATCGAGGACCAGAGTAGTATTGCAGCACTTCAGCCTGAGCTAGAGACAGAGGAGACTTTAGGAGAGCTAGGTGGCATAAGTAGTGAACTTGTTCTAGAATATCTAAAGAAAGTAAGGCCTAACAAGGCAGAAGGACCTGATGAAATCCATGCTAGACTTTTAAGAGAATCTGAAAGGGAGTTGTCGGTTCCATTAGCCATAATATTTTCTAAATCACTTGCAGATAGTAAAATTCCACTTGATTGGAAAAGAGCAAATGTTGTTCCTATTCATAAAAAGGAAGATAGAAGTAAAGAGGAAAACTATAGACCAGTTAGTCTGACCTCATTAGTCTGCAAGGTGCTTGAATCAATCATCAAAGATAAGATTGTTGAATTCTTGGAGCAAAATGAACTCATCAAAGATACACAGCATGGCTTTAGGAAGGGCCGTTCTTGTTTAACTAATCTTCTGGAGTTTTTGGATGTTGCAACAGATAGCGTTGATCAGGGTAAACAGCTAGATGTAGCTTTTCTTGATTTCAGTAAAGCATTTGACAAAGTCCCCCATACAAGACTGGGGTTGCAACTTAAAATTCATGGGATCAGGGGCAAGATTCTGGATTGGATAGAAACGTGGCTTTCAGGACGCCAGCAAAGGGTTATATTGAATGGGTGCCAATCACAATGGAAGGAGGTTCTCAGTGGGGTTCCACAGGGCTCAGTCCTGGGCCCATTGCTTTTTATAATATTTGTGAATGCAATTGAGAACAGTATAGACAGCAAAGTCTTGAAATTTGCAGACGATCTAAAAGTTGTCAGGATTATTAGAGGAAAACATGATCAGGATGTTTTTCAATCAGATCTGGACAAGCTAGTTGAGTGGTCTGAAGCATGGCAGATGAAATTCAATTTGAGTAAATGTAAGATTATGCACGCTGGACGGGTTAGCAGTAAACATAGGTATGAAATGGGTGGGCAGAAAATGGAGCAGATTGAAAAGGAAAGAGATTTAGGTGTCGTGGTAAACAATAGACTATCAGCGTCAGACCAGGTTGTAGAAGCTAGGAAAAAGGCACTTAGAATGCTAGGGGCCATTAACAGAAATGTTTCCTACAAGAGTGAAAAGGTAATAACAAAACTGTATTGTGCATACGTTAGACCACATTTGGAGTATTGTGTACAAGCCTGGTCTCCAACATATGAGAAAGATTGCTGGTTGTTAGAAAGAGTTCAAAAAAGGGCAACAAAAATGATTAATTGTCTTGGTAGTTTACCTTATGAAGATAGATTAAGGAAATTGGGTATGTTTTCACTTAGATATAGAAGGCTAAGAGGAGATCTAATTGAAGTCTTCAAATTTGTAAATAGTCAGCATTCTGGATATTTAAAGGGTATGTTTGAGTTCAATAGGGAAAATCGAGGTAGAGGTCATCAGCATAAACTCATTATGAAACAAAGTAGGACTAGGCTACGACAGTCATTTTTCAGTAGAAGGGTTGTAGGACATTGGAATATGCTACCAGGGGATGTCGCTGATGCAGTGACACTTGCTTCCTTCAAAATTAGATTAGATAAATACTTTACAGAGAAGGGATTAGTTCATAAATACTCGTGGGATTAGCCTTCTTTTATGCAGGTAGAGTAAGGTGATTTGAAGGGGCGAGACTGGTGGAGGGGGGGGGGGGGATGGGGGGGGGGGGATGGGGGGGGGGGGGGGTGCAACCTCGGATGGGCCCAAGAGGCTCTTTGTTGCACTTTTCTTTTATGTCTTTATGTCTTTATGACCGCAGCAGGTCAGCTATCTGACCCTGTCAGTGACTGCATCAGGTCAGCCGACTGATCCTGTCAGTGACCGAAGCAGGTCAGCCGGCTGACCCTGTCAGTGACCGCATCAGGTCAGCCGACTGACCCTGTCAGTGACCTTGTCAGGTCAGCCGACTGACCCTGTCAGTGGCACAGCAGGTCAGCCGACATGGCCTGATCCTGCCGTTCCAGACCAGCCCGTGGTGCGGCTCACGGTCGTCCGGACCTGACCAAGTCATCGGGGGGGGGGGGGCATGGGCGGATCCGGGGGGACCATGCCCCCCAAACCACCTGAAATCGGAGCAACATTGACACCTTTCCTGATATAGAAAACAATCTAAGCAACTTTTACTATTTTTTTAAAAATCAGCTCTCAATCCATAAGCATGCGAAATCCATCCATAAGCATGCGAGTTTTCAGAATTGTGTAAGACTTTTGGGGAATACCCCCCCCCCCCCCCAAAAAAAAAACCCGTTCTGTACCCGCCTTTGTCAGGGGGTCATCTGAACTTAACTGTCCCTGATGGGGTTACAGTACGAGTTTAGCTGACCTGACCTGACCTGACTTGACCCTGCCGTTCCAGGCCGGCCCGTGGTGCGGCTCAGTTCAGCTGATCTGACCTGACCCGACCTGACCTGACCTGACTTGACCCTGCCGTTCCAGACCGGCCCGTGGTGCGGCTCAGTTCAGCTGACCTGACCTGACCTGACCTGACCTGACCTGACCTGACTTGACCCTGTCGTTCCAGGCCGGCCCGTGGTGCGGCTCAGTTCAGCTGATCTGACCTGACCTGACCTGACCTGACCCTGCCGTTCCAGACCGGCCCGTGGTGCGGCTCAGTTCAGCTGATCTGACCTGACCTGACTTGACCCTGCCGTTACAGGCTGGCCCGTGGTGCGGCTCAGTTCAGCTGATCTGACCTGACCCGACCTGACCTGACCTGACCCTGCCGTTCCAGACCGGCCCGTGGTGCGGCTCAGTTCAGCTGATCTGACCTGACCTGACTTTACCTGACTTGACCCTGCCGTTCCAGACCGGCCCGTGGTGCGGCTCAGTTCAGCTGACCTGACCTGACCCGACCTGACCTGACCTGACTTGGCCCTGCCGTTCCAGACCGTCCTGTGGTGCGGCTCAGTTCAGCAGCTGACTTGACCTGACCTGACCTGACCTGACCTGACCTGACCTGACCTGACCTGACCTGACCTGACTTGACCCTGCCGTTCCAGACCGTCCTGTGGTGCGGCTCACGGTGGGTCACACTCTGCAGCTCTCCGACATCGAGGAGGGTGACGACGTGTACTTCGAGTGTCACATCAGCGCCGTACCCTGGATGCACAGCCTGGAGTGGAGGCTTAACGTGAGTACCCGGCACCCAGCGTCTGCAGGTGACCCCTCTCGACCGTGATCCGTAACCCGATACTGAAGTGCCACCCAACAGGAGCCAGTGGACTGGGCTCACCAGAGACTCGGTGTGCGGAGGTCACAGGGATACGTCCAGGAATGGAGGAGACTGGGTGGATGCATGGGGTCCCGATTCCGCCTCAGAAATGGACGATAGTACAGGTAATTTTCAAGCGAGGAAGCTCCTGAAGCCTGGTGTATTCCTTTCCGGAATAGGAAGTGCGGCAATTGCTACAAACACTCTTTTTACGACACCCCTTCGCGAATATTGGTTTGATTGCTGCTTGGGTGATTGGCATATCGTAGTTAGCTCGTATTACTTCCATTGCCATATTAGCCGTTTTCACGAAGGAATATTGTTCGAAACTTTTTCAAACGTTTTTAAAATGCTTTGAAAGTTTCCCCGATCCATTCCTTAACTACACAACTTTTACATGCGATTTTTGGCTAGAAATGTCCCTCATAATTTTGTAATATGTTGGTAAGAATAAAATATGTTGACACAATTGCGGTTTGGTGGTAATAAGCAAGATAAGTATTGATAGAATCTTCCTCAAACTTTTCAGCAAGATTCTATCAATACGTATCTCGCTTATTACCACCAAACCGCAATTTTGTCAACATATTTTATTCTTACTAACATATTACAAAATTATGAGGGATATTTCTAGCCAAAAATCGCATGTAAAAGTTGTGTAGTTTTTCAAAACTTTCAGAATGTTTCAGAAACTTCTCAGCGCAATAATCCTTCGTGAAAACGACTATTATCTTGTTCAGTGATACCTTTTATATCAGAAAAATAATAGCTAGTACCGCGTCCAAATATACTATTGATCCTGCTTCGACACTTTGCAATACACAATATCACTCTTGCATCCACTGACGGTGTACATACAGCGCCCTTCTTCCCGAATGCACTGTATGATCTGTTACACGCACCTTCTCGACTGCACTGTGTATCCCGTGTTATATCTTCTCGACTGCACTGTGTATCCCGTGTTATATCGTCTCGACTGCACTGCATATCCCGTGTTATATCGTCCCGACTGCACTGTGTATCCCGTGTTATACCTTCTCGACTGCACTGTGTATCCCGTGTTATATCGTCCCGACTGCACTGTGTATCCCGTGTTATATCGTCCCGACTGCACTGTGTATCCCGTGTTATACCTTCTCGACTGCACTGTGTATCCCGTGTTATATCGTCTCGACTGCACTGTGTATCCCGTGTTATACCTTCTCGACTGCTCTGTGTATCCCGTGTTATATCGTCCCGACTGCACTGTGTATCCCGTGTTATATCGTCCCGACTGCACTGTGCATCCCGTGTTATACCTTCTCGACTGCACTGTGTATCCCGTGTTATACCTTCTCGACTGCATTGTGTATCCCGTGGTATACCTTCTCGACTGCACTGTGTATCCCGTGTTATACCTTCTCGACTGCACTGCGTATCCCGTGTTATATCGTCCCGACTGCACTGTGTATTCCGTGTTATACCTTCTCGACTGCACTGTGTATCCCGTGTTATACCTTCTCGACTACACTGTGTATCCCGTGTTATATCGTCCCGACTGCACTGTGTATCCCGTGTTGTATCGTCCCGACTGCTCTGTGTATCCCGTGTTATATCGTCCCGACTGCACTGTGTATCCCGTGTTATATCGTCCCGACTGCACTGTGTATCCCGTGTTATACCTTCTCGACTGCACTGTGTATCCCGTGTTATATCGTCTCGACTGCACTGCGTATCCCGTGTTATATCGTCCCGACTGCACTGTGTATCCCGTGTTATACCTTCTCGACTGCACTGTGTATCCCGTGTTATACCTTCTCGACTGCAGTGTGTATCCCATGTTATACCTTCTCGACTGCACTGTGTATCCCGTGTTGTATCGTCCCGACTGCACTGTGTATCCCGTGTTATATCGTCCCGACTGCACTGCGTATCCCGTGTTATACCTTCTCGACTGCACTGTGTATCCCGTGTTATATCGTCCCGACTGCACTGTGTATCCCATGTTATACCTTCTCGACTGCTCTGTGTATCCCGTGTTATACCTTCTCGACTGCACTGTGTATCCCGTGTTATATCATCCCGACTGCACTTCGTATCCCGTGTTATATCGTCTCGACTGCACTGTGTATCCCGTGTTGTATCGTCTCGACTGCACTGCGTATCCCGTGTTATACCTTCTCGACTGCACTGCGTATCCCGTGTTATACCTTCTCGACTGCACTGCGTATCCCGTGTTATATCGTCCCGACTGCACTGCGTATCCCGTGTTATACCTTCTCGACTGCACTGCGTATCCCGTGTTATATCGTCCCGACTGCACTGTGTATCCCGTGTTATATCGTCCCGACTGCACTGTGTATCCCGTGTTATATCGTCCCGACTGCACTGTGTATCCCGTGTTATATCGTCCCGACTGCACTGTGTATCCCGTGTTATATCGTCCCGACTGCACTGTGTATCCCGTGTTATATCGTCCCGACTGCACTGTGTATCCCGTGTTATATCGTCCCGACTGCACTGTGTATCCCGTGTTATATCGTCCCGACTGCACTGCGTATCCCGTGTTATACCTTCTCGACTGCACTGTGTATCCCGTGTTATACCTTCTCGACTGCACTGCGTATCCCGTGTTATATCGTCCCGACTGCACTGCGTATCCCGTGTTATACCTTCTCGACTGCACTGTGTATCCCGTGTTATACCTTCTCGACTGCACTGTGTATCCCGTGTTATACCTTCTCGACTGCACTGTGTATCCCGTGTTATACCTTCTCGACTGCACTGTGTATCCCGTGTTATATCGTCCCGACTGCACTGTGTATCCCGTGTTATATCGTCTCGACTGCACTGCGTATCCCGTGTTATACCTTCTCGACTGCACTGTGTATCCCGTGTTATACCTTCTCGACTGCACTGTGTATCCCGTGTTATACCTTCCCGACTGCACTGTGTATCCCGTGTTATACCTTCTCGACTGCACTGTGTATCCCGTGTTATACCTTCTCGACTGCACTGTGTATCCCGTGTTATACCTTCTCGCTGCACTGCGTATCCCGTGTTATATCGTTCCGACTGCACTGCGTATCCCGTGTTATATCGTCCCGACTGCTCTGTGTATCCCGTGTTATACCTTCTCGACTGCACTGTGTATCCCGTGTTATGCCTTCCCGACTGCACTGTGTATCCCGTGTTATATCTTCCGGACTGCACTGTGTATCCCGTGTTATATCTTCCCGACTGCTCTGTTTATCCCGTGTTATATCTTCCCGACTGCACTGTGTATCCCGTGTTATATCTTCCGGACTGCACTGTGTATCCCGTGTTATATCTTCCCGACTGCTCTGTTTATCCCGTGTTATATCTTCCCGACTGCTCTGTGTAGTGTGTATCTCCATGTAATACCGTTCCCCGGAGGCGGTGGGAACATGAGCCCGGCCTCTCCCTCCCTGCACTCCCCCAGAAGGCGAGCTGTCAACACACGGCAATCAGCGGCCCGGCCCGGCCCGGCCCAGCCCGGGGAGGGGAGGGGGCGCCACGCCGTCGGCTGCGGCCGTACCTCACTGTAAATGGGCCCCGGGGGACCTGTGTGACGAGCGTGTGTGCCCACAATCACTTTACTACACCGGCCCCGGGGGTAATTCGGCAGTATAAACGGAGAGGCGGCCCTGCGCCTGTCCAACTGGCCATGACCAGAGAGAGGGGTGGATGTATGGTGCACAACGACCCGTGAAGAGAGAAGAGCGCTGGTACCGCCGACACGGAAGGTGCTCAACTGTCCGTGAAAGGGGATCAGATGGGAAACACAGGAAATGCAACTACCCGTAAACATAACAACGTCATATGCAGGGTTCATATATCCGTGACGTACGTATGTGCCCACATGTAATCACTTGATTCACTTGTGTGGTAGGAGAGAGGTCTGTCCAGGGTTTGTTCCCATGATATAACGGATGTATTTATAAATATTTTAAAATATAGTTTAGTTTCCCTTTGCTAAGCGTATATCCATAGGAAAATAATGTTTTCAATTTTGCGCCGTGTTTTGTCCCCGACCTTGGCGACTCCCGAGACAGATACGGTGATATCCCGACACGCTGTATCGTAATTGGTGCACGGTCACGATGGCACCCTGGACGACACTGGCCCGCTCCAGTGGCTAACCCGGTCCCCGGAACGATACCGGGTCGGTACGAGCCGAGTATTGTGTCCGAAATTGTAGCTGATGCAATAGCACGAACAAACAGAGGCAGCACACATCCAAACACAACACTCTGTTCTCAGCTTGAAACAAAACAAAGTCAATGTTAGAGTCCATTTACGAACGAAATTGCCAACCACGGAGGCACCCACTCTAAAGATCCTCTAAAGCACTTCAGTTCTCAGTGCTCCACAAAATTGCCTTTCACTGCGGATTAACGACCACCCAATCCTTGCGACTTGCGAGTATGAAGCTCCGTGCTTGGTTGACCTTCCTTGTGCCATGAAGTGTAGCCTGCCACCGGTAGTGACGATCCCAGCCCATTGGCGATCATTCGAGGGAGCGAAGATATGCTGTTGATCACTGAGGTAGGCCCTGATGAGGTCCACAACAGACAGGCAGCGGTCACACGGTGACGTCAGTGTTGTCAACTCCGCAGAACCGGCCGCTGGAGCACAGCAAGGCCGAAAAGATCATCATGATCAACCAGAGTCTGGCGCTGCAGGACCTCACCAGGCAGCGTTCTGGGGTGTACACCTGCGCCGCCTCCAACGACGAGGGAGAGGGCGTCAGCGAAGGAGTCTTTCTGCCCGTCAAATGTGAGTCGAACCTCTCATATGTCCCTCAAATGTGAGTCGAACCTCTCATATGTCCCTCAAATGTGAGTCGAACCTCTCATATGTCCGTCAAATGTGAGTCGAACCTCTCATATGTCCCTCAAATGTGAGTCAAACCTATCATATGTTCCTCAAATGTGAGTCAACCTCTCATATGTCCCTCAAATGTGAGTCGAACCTCTCATATGTCCGTCAAATGTGAGTCGAACCTATCATATGTCCGTCAAATGTGAGTCGAACCTCTCATATGTCCGTCAAATATGATTCGAACCTCTCATATGTCCTTCAAATGTGAGTCGAACCTCTCATATGTCCGTCAAATGTGAGCCGAACCTCTCATATGTCCCTCAAATGTGAGTCAGCACTCCCACCAGCGTCCATGTCTTTTGTACGTCAAATGTGAGTCAAACCTTCCCCTAACTTCCAGGTCCGTCGCTAAAATGAGTCATGTCTCGCCCATTCCCTTGCCTTCCTGGGACCAGTGAGACCCTGCTCGTGTTTGTGCAGCATTAGCTGTTGTACGGCTTATGAGCGCGATAGTTGTGCTCTGTAGCTCTGACTGAACACTTCAGGCGACTGACTGTATCTTAAATCCATTTAAATACAAAGCTAATGATTTAAGTATGTCAGACAGGGATGTCAAAATGTTTTGCACATCGGTAAAGTGTCATCCATCTATCGAGCCACCTGATGGACGTGGCTGTGAGGGCGGAGTATAGCGTGGGCGTGTGTGTAGGTGTGTGTGTAAGCTGGCGTTTGGTACCAGCGGGGGGGGGGGGGGACCGGGGGGAGCTGATGGCCCGGACAGCGGGATATACCGTGACCCGGACCCTCGCTGATCAACGAGTCGTGACAGGTCGTAGCACGGCAATACGGCGTGACAACACAGGCGGCCGGCCGGGGCAGCGTGCCGGCAGACCGCCACGTCCGACGTGAGGAAGGAGCCTCTCGTGAGAACGGTGGAACACGCATTAAGAGATAGACGCTTACCACTTGGTGGTGGTGCCAAATTACTGTCGTTGTTTCGAAACGTGTAACAACTCAGACGGTTCAAAGTAATTACTCTGTAGACTGAGGTGTTTTAATTTTAACCCGCAAACAATGTGAAGACGGCTTAGGTTAATCTGGTTTTACGACACCAAATTAACTAAACCAATACAATGTGCTCAGACAGAAACCACCATTACACGTACTGGTTGCGTGGTTAAAGTTCAAGCAGCTATGCTTCCTGGTTTAGCCCTCGCCCTACGAGGGGGGGGGGGGGCCTGACAGCCCCCCCCCCTGAGGTTTTTCTTGAATAACTTTTTACACATGCGGCGCATCTTGCTGACATTTTTGGTAGCTGAGTTTACAGCAATTGTGCTGTAAAAATTATGAAAAATTATGCTGCAATTATGCTGTAAAAAAAAGTTGAGTAGTTTAGGAGATAATCATGTTATGATGACGTCTTGTTGGTGGAAAAACGATAAGTATTTGACAAAAATGGTAGAAAACAGAGTTTTAAGGGAAATTGCAAACGTAATTCACCAAAGATATAAAATGGCATTTTCTTTAAAATGGCAATCTCGGATTTTCACAATTTTGGGTTATTGACCCCTAAAATAATATTTTTTTTGGGGGGGGGCGGGGGGGGGGGGGGGGGAATCCACACAAAATCAAAGTTTTCGAAGATGTTTGAAAAATCGGAATATATGTGAGAGAACTGAGTATGGACACTATCCATACCAAATTTCAAAGCAATATCTTCATTTTTGACTGAGTGATTGCTCCCTAAGTGTAAGAAACTGATGACGTCATTTTGTAAAATAACTTTTTTGACTTTTTTGACAAGATACGAACAAATAATTACCTTTTCTGTATTTATGAGCCAAAACTGGTCTAGGAGCATGCCTTTTTACTTACATTTATTAATTTCCAATTTTGAGGTTTTCTGAAGAGCAAAATCGCTGTTCTGGACGTGGTAAATCCGAGGTCATTCACTTGACCTGGAAGGTCACCCATTGACCTGAAACCTAAAAAATCGCATACTGTTAGATTTCTCTCATGACAGGCAACATATTCATTCGTACTGCATTGCTCTAAGTTGCTTGGTGTGGAAGTTAACAGGGGGGGGGGCTGTCAGCCCCCCCCCCGTAGGGCGAAGGTGAAAAAACTCCCGTAAGGCGAGGGTTAATAGGGGGGGGGGGGATTGTCAACCCTCCCTAGGGCGAAGGTGAACAAAGCTCCTGTAGGGCGAGGGTTAAGTGTTGTAATGTATTACGTTATTCGTAAGAACATCAAATTGAACACTAATTGCTCATGTTAAGTGTCAAAAACAGGCGTTGGCCGGTTAAACAGGATTAATCGTATAATCGTATACACAATGAGCAAAATAGAACTTCAATGGACATTCCAGGTGTTTATGGAGACGCGTTTTAAATGTACCAACATATCTCACGGAAATATTGCCTGATAGGCAATATGGAAAACACGATAAAAAAGTGATAAATATGTAATGCGTTAAATACATTGCCTTAATATATTGAATGCGTTTGAATGACCTTGGTGAGAGTGATCTCAGGAGTGCGAAGAAAGGTCGCGAGTCCAGGAGACATTTACTACTCAATGCTGTGCACACATTTAGCCCTATTGATATTGCAGCCGAACAGAGACGTTAAGCCCCTGACAACTTGGGACGAAGATGCTGTCAGGCGATATTGAGCGCATACCACATCTAAGATAACCACAGAGGCTGAACCAAGTTCCTGAGTGGCTTGGCTCTGAAGTGTTTGTCTAAAGCGTTTGTTCGGTGTGATTTTTAAATCGCTGGTCTCTCCTGTGGAGTTTCCGAGCGAGATCAAGTGCAGCACGTACAAGCCAGGGCTTGTCCCGTTGGCGATCGTGGCAAATAAACCAACATTTCGAAAATTTACCTATATCTGAACTGTTCACCGCACTCATTTATAGCGTATAACGCTGAATTGAAACTCATTAGGATTAAAATTATGGAAGAAAATATAAAACAAACTCCTATTGTTTGTTTGTTAAACATTCATGATTAAACAAAATAAAAATAACCAACAAAAGAACAATAAACAACAAAATAAGTATTTTTTTCGAGCACTGAAAACCAAACCCCAAAAGCCTTGACAACGATATTATGGACACTTGGCAGTAATATGTGAACGATTTGAAATCAAAGTGGGCCGTCATTGCTTGTTTTCTTGACACGCTATAAATAGGTTGTAATCCAACAACTCATTTGTGTCCTAGGAGCACGTCAGCGACGCCTTTTGCGTCGCCTCTGAAACATTGATTATTAGCATGATAAATGCCCAGCAGTCGTAATTGCGCCACTGCTGCAGCCGAACAGCCGGCCCGAAAACTTATTGTGTTTCAGAGTAACCATGAAGTTTCTGCGAAACTTTTCAATTTAGAACACTCGCCAGACAGGCCTCAGTGGTGTGAGTCTGTCACCCACGATCGCAGAGTTTCGGTAGCACCGCCGCCGGCCGTCGGACCGTCTTTCGGATTGTCTCACAATCAAGAAACTTGAAAGAACAACTGCAAATGATTCAAACTTGGAGTAAATATTGGATAAGTTGGGGAATATCTGGCAGACATGTAGCGCTCCTGATCCCGTAGTGTTCGCCGGCCTACATACCGCTCGTCAGTGAGCGAGTGACTGATTGTTAGACTGTCCCGCAACACTCTCTAGTAATGCGGTACAGTATACCACTCAGACTAAATGTAGGGCCCATGCCTGCACACCAGTGTTCGCCACGGGCCCACCAACCCCCAGCCCAGCCCGGCCCAGGCCCATGAACACCAAGCCCAGGTCCGGACCAGGCCCGGTCGAATTAATAATATTGAGGCCCAGGCCCGGTCCGGCCCGTTCAGATTAAGCATATCATTATTTTCTCAAAATTTGCAATCATTATCCTAACATATTTACTTGTATAATATAAATGTGAAACAATGGACCAACTATGCTAACAAAAAAAAGCCACAGCCACAGCAACAGTTGTTGCTGTGTAAGTGAACTGCTGGCTAAAATATTTTTTTAGCTCTGACCTGAGCTTGTGCGACGCGCGCATTACTTCAAAATTGTCAGGCCCAGGCCCATCCAGAGCCAAGTGATTTCCTTAAAGTTTAGGCTCAGCCCACGCCCAGTCCAGGCCCAGCCCAGGCCCAGCCCAGGCCCAGCCCAGGCCCAGCCCAGGCCCAGCCCAGGCCCAGCCCAGGCCCAGCCCAGGCCCAGCCCAGGCCCAGCCCAGGCCCAGCCCAGGCCCAGCCCAGGCCCAGCCCAGGCCCAGCCCAGGCCCAGCCCAGGCCCAGCCCAGGCCCAGCCCAGGCCCAGCCCAGGCCCAGCCCAGGCCCAGCCCAGGCCCAGCCCAGGCCCAGCCCAGGCCCAGCCCATGGAGAACTCTGGTGCACACTGTGCAGGGCACGGCTTATCTGTATGCAGCGATTCTATCTGTATTTAACGCCCTGCTCAACGCTGTGACGTCTTCGAAAACATTTCATACGATTGATAATTGTTCAACAGAAATCAGCGACAACGTATACCATCCATACTTACTGCTATAATGAAGTCCAGTGTCCTGCTCCCTAAAACAAGTTTATTGTGCAAATTCAGATTCAGATTCGTGTATTGCTGCTCCGTCCTCGCGGATGCGAAGCTTTTCAGTAGCCAATGTCACGTAATATGAAATAGGAGGGTGGTACACGCACAAACATACACGCGCGAACATAATAATTCAGGGAATACGATTCGATCACTCTCGGCTGGATCCGAGCATATCAGCCAGATCGGCTTTGAAGCGTGACATCCGCATGGTGTCCTGCATAGCTGTAGGCAGATTGTTGTACAGTTTGGCACCTCCATAGACAAGCCTGCGTTTCCCTGTCTCACTTCTAACTCTTGGTAAACGTAGTTTCTCGATCTGCCGAGTTCTCTGGTCGTGCTCTACGCGTGCAAACATATGTCGCAGGATCTCGGGTTCGCCAAAACGCAGTATCGATTTTGTTAAAGTCAGTTGGTGGTACTCAAATAGGCTGCGGGCTGACAATTACAGCGATTTAAAAATCACACTGAACAAACGCTTTAGACAAACACTCCAGAACCAAGCCACGCTCAGCTTCACACGATATCCTGTCGTATTTTCGTTTCCCGGTGATGACACGGGTACACAAATTTACACATTTTTGGATACGGTGCATCTGCATCACACCACATGTCCCGTAGATCGACAGGCAATACCAAATGGATGATATCACCAGACCTTCCACAATATGTCGCAGAGCGCATCGTGGTACAAAATGTCGAGCATGCATCAGGGCGATTAGTGTACCTGTACATTTGGCGGTCAACTGGTCAATGTGAGGTTCAAAACACAGGTGCCTGTCAATGACAAGACCTAAGTTTTTGACTATTCTGGATTCAGTCACAGTTGAGTTTCCTACTTTGATCGAGATCCGAGGGACAGTGCGCAGCATAGCCTTTGTTCCTAGGACACGCAGTTGAGTTTTTGACGCGTTGATTCTCATCTGATTCTTACAAAACCCATCTACAAGCATTGCAAGGGCTGTTTCTGCCTGGTGGATCATTTCATGAAGCTGTTTTTTTCTACCACAAACTAAAAGCTGCGTATCATTGGCATATTTAATAACTGTAGAGTTGCCAGTATACAAGTCCATTTCGTTGGCGAAGATCGAGAACATAAGACAGCTGAGACTACCTCCCTGATACACTCCAGTAGTGTTCGGCAATGTCGCTGACAAGATCGCACCGCCGTCTCTCTCAGCTATCTTAACCTGCTGCGTATGCCCCGAAAAGTAGTTAGCCAGCCAGTGAGAGTCAACGCCGTACATTTCTAGTTTACAGAGCAGTTTGTCGTGATCAATTACCTATCGAAGCATTTTGAGCAGTCCAAAAATACCAGCTTACATATCTGGCCGATATCCACAGCACGATAGATGCGATTAGTGATAACAGTCAGTGCGGTTTCAGTGAAGTGGTGGTGTCGGTACCCGTGCTGAGAATTTGAAAATAGATGACTGCGGTTAAAATATGCACTGATCTGACGTTGCACTAGTCGCTCGATCACTTTGGTCACAGCCGGAAGTATCGAGATTGGCTGCCAGTTCGCTACACTGGCTAAGTGACCTCCCTTCCGAATTGGCGTCACAAGTGTGTGTTTCTAGCTGGGCGGTAATATTCCGGTGACGAAGCTGGCATTTACAATATCAAGTAACATATCAAAGTCCCGGAAATAATTTGTGTAGCATGCATACGCTCTGATACCATCAGCCCTGTCGATTTGGACGGTCTCATCGATCCCACCGTCATGCACAAGTCATCGAAGGCCACTGGGCACAGCCGCATGCCGCACGCAGGAACTCGCGGGAGCCTAAAAGGCACACGACTTTGCGGCGGGGGACACTAGCGGCCGTGCTTGGCCCCACATTGACAAAGTACGCGTTGATTGCGTCAGCAGTGACACTCGGCGTGGCAGCTGCAGCCTTCTTGGTCCCGATGCTTGGCCGCAGTACCTGCCAGGTACGGCTCGGCCCAGCCTCGGCGAGTTTACTCTGCAGGTTGTCTCGGCAGTCCCGACGTACCCGATGCTTGGCCGCAGTACCTGCCAGGTACGGCTCGGCCCAGCCTCGGCGAGTTTACTCTGCAGGTGGTCTCGGCAGTCCCGACGTACCCGATGCTTGGCCGCAGTACCTGCCAGGTACGGCTCGGCCCATCCTCGGCGAGTTTACTCTGCAGGTGGTCTCGGCAGTCCCGACGTACCGCGGCCCGACACTGGCGGTGCAGCTCCCGGTAACGGTCCCGGCCGTCAGGGCGGCCGCCAGGGCGGCTCGCCGGCCAGCCAGCAGGTGCCGTGTCTCCCCGGACAGCCAGCAGGTCCCGTGTCTCCCCGGCCAGCCAGCAGGTGCCGTGTCTCCCCGGACAGCCAGCAGGTGCCGTGTCTCGCCGGCCAGCCAGCAGGTCCCGTATCTCGCCGGCCAGCCAGCAGGTCCCGTGTCTCGCCGGCCAGCCAGCAGGTCCCGTGTCCCGCCGGCCAGCCAGCAGGTCCCGTGTCCCGCCGGCCAGCCAGCAGGTGCCGTGTCTCGCCGGCCAGCCAGCAGGTCCCGTGTCCCGCCGGCCAGCCAGCAGGTGTTGTGTCTCGCCGGACAGCCAGCAGGTCCCTTGTCTCGCCGGCCAGCCAGCAGGTGCCGTGTCTCGCCGGACAGCCAGCAGGTCCCTTGTCTCGCCGGCCAGCCAGCAGGTGCCGTGTCTCGCCGGCCAGCCAGCAGGTGCCATGTCTCGCCGGCCAGACAGCAGGTGCCGTGTCTCGCCGGCCAGCCAGCAGGTGCCGTGTCCCGCCGGACAGCCAGCAGGTGCCGTGTCTCGCCGGACAAGGGCGGGTGCCGGGGGCGGGCAGCTGCACTCGCCGGATCGGGGCCGCCTCGTCTAGCAGGGATGTGAAGACACGCAGGAAGACATTCCATTTCGTTGTCGGGTCAGTCTCGGTGAACACAGGACCCCAGTCGGCATTCGACAGGGTCTCGTTGAAACTCTCGGTGTCGAGCCGGCCGAGACAGCGCGACTGGATGACGGCTCGGTGTCTCGTGTTCCGACCACTCTGTCGCAACACCACACGCGAGAAGTCCTGCGGCCCTGCCGTAGTGGCACCGCGTGACGCCGCTCCTGACCACCTGATTCGTGACGCCGCCCCTGACCACCTGATCGCGCCGGTTCGTGACGAGCACGTCCAGAAGCGTGGCGGCAAGACGCTTCAGCTTGGCAGTGCGGACGAGACACCAAACAATTTCCAGGTTTGATGAAGCGGCTGTCATCGTAACTGGCGTCGGTACCTTTTCGACGTCGTAACAAGCCCGAGCCAGGATCGCCACTCCACCGTGACCATATGGTAACTTGCTGTTCCTTGACCACTCGGTACAGCTTGAAACCGTCAATTTGCAGCAAACGGTCGGGAACGTTCGCGATGATCCACGTTTCGCACAGCCAAAACGTCGAACTGATGCACCTCGGACATGTCGGACGAAGGCCAGCCAGCTTCGGTTTCAGTGATTGGATGTTGAGTTGTCCAATTAGCAGGTCGTTGGGTCGTCTGTCGCCATGGCGGGCCCAGCTGACGCCACCCCTACAGCCGCGGTATTTCGCCCTGCTGTGCCGCCGAGTGCCGCGGTTCAGGTCAGATGACAGGTAACCCAGGCCAGGGGCGGCTCCAGGGTCGACTCAGGTCAGATGACCGGTGACCCAGGCCAGGGGCGGCTCCAGGGTCGATCGGCGGGCCGCCGGGGCCGGCTGGATGGTCGGTATGACGGCCCTCGGTGTCTGACTCGGTGCGCCTCTGGCCTCCCTTCGTTGGTGGTGGTGATGCGCTGCTGGCGCGTGGACACCAGCGGGTGTCGACTCTGAGGCGTCGTCTCCAGGGGTGCGGAGCCGAGCCGCCGTGCTCAGCACGATTGTCACTATTACCCATAATACACACAGATTAAAAATAACTCTGTGCATATTTAGCAGGTACATTTTCGCATGCACATGTCACAGTCACTGTCAATCACTCGCACATCCCAGTCGTGCCGGTCGCAAGCACTCGGGTACGCCAGTCACTCTCGGATCTCGTCCACACGGGGACGGTGCAGGAGGACCGCCGGCCTGCGCTGCTGCCCGTGGCGCTGCGCTGGGATGACTCTCCCAGTGTGTCCTAAAATCATCTTATGATGGAGGCCAACTCACAGCACAATTTGCCCAGCGCTAACAAAATACCAATGGAATGTTACGGAGCGATGCAAAAATTGAGGTCATGATGCTGAGCATCAGATGTTGGCGATGTGTGTCACGATGTATATTGGATATTACCCCGATACGAGGCACATTTGCCGCCAATGTAGACAATGCTCTCGGTTCTTAGCATAAACAACAAGATATTCCAAATAGTGGTCTATTTTAGTTACAGTGGTCTTTTTGTTTTACTGGAGTGAAACCTGCATTCGTGAATTTGTATATGCACCGCACAGCACATCCTAATTCAGATGTGTGGTTTTACCAGTTGAACTCAATTCCTGTCCTTACAGCTCGGCGCCGACCGTGAAGAAAAATAGCCGACCATCGGTCATTGTTTGATAACCTGTCGTGTTTACATTGTACTAGTTGCAATCCAACTCCCACGTCTTCAGTCCTCTTACAGCAGCGCGGCTAGGGACGAAGCAAAACCTCTCTGCCCATTGTCTAACTTGTGTGTTTGTATTTGAGTTTGTGAGAGTTGGTGTTTGGGTGATAATATAAGTAAACTTGTTGATCCCTTGATTCAGATCCAGTATCAAGTTTTAGGCATAGGAAAAGGCATGGATGATTTTGTAAGGTTTATTGTATTGTGAGCTTGGTATGTCATGCTTCCTTCATCTATCAAGACAGCTTTGGAGACAATTAAAGTCAAAGGCAGCTATTAACAGCTGATCACAATTGTCATCAAGCGACAATATATTATAAACAATGTGGTGAAGTACTGTATGACAAAATATGACCTACATGACAATTAAATCAGTACTAACTCATAACTACGCACATTTTAAACAATCGTCGTTTATTATCGATCAATGAATGAGCGAAGCCATGTGCACAATGTCGCTGTGGTCACGTAACATTTACCGCTCAATCCGAACTCCACACAGAGTGGAGACATAGCTGGTGCAGTCGCTCGGTACATGCGACCCACGGCTGTCGTCGACTCCAGCCGAGCGGCGCCGACTGCATCCGACCTCCATTCCGACAGGCACCGGAGACTTCCGAGATATCCCGCCGAGTGCGGTGAGCGCGGCCGCGTTATCTGCCGCCAATTCCGCCGCGGAGGCGATTCGCCGCTCAGTCGGCGGCGGCGGGCCCATTCTCCGCCGGGTCAGCCGGGCCAGCCGACTTCTCAGATCATCCCGCCGCCGCCGGCACCGGGCGAGCCGCGCCCCGCCGCGCCCCGTCGCGCCCGATGCCGCTACTTTATCCGGGCGGCCGGAGCGTAACCGAAGTTGTGTGCGGTGGAGATTGCGGCGGACCAGCGGCGGCGGCGGCGGCGGCGGCTTGACAGAGCTGTTGGTGCGGGTTAGGCCGCCGAGTTGGCGCGCCGGAATGACCTTTACTGTGCCCATCAGACGGCTGCGGCTCCGGGGCCGGATCGGGCAGGGAGGTCGCGCGGAGGCGAGCTCAGCCCCCTCGCCCGGCGGCTGCAGCCGCGCCAGCCACGCTGGCGGGAGGTAGTACCGAGCTGTTTGTCTCACCAGGCAATAATTGGTTTATGGCTCAGCAAGCAGTGGTCGGACCGTCTCAATCAAGCCGAAATACATGGTAAATGTCAAGCTAAGACAATGCCAGGTTAAAATTCAATTATAATGTAGCTGAAACATAACTGATTTAATGACAGGTTGTTACAAGGCCAGGGTTGTTACAAGGTTGTTACATGATTTAATGTTTGTTACAAGGCCAGGGTCGTGTCGCCTTCACTTCACCTGATAAGTATCCACCTATCGTCAACACCATCACAGATGGGCCACTGGACGACGGCATCACTATTTACATTTCCTACTGCGCAATTTGTAGTAACTTAGTATTCTACTTAGTATTCTGAACAAGGTAAATATGGCGAGCTCATGTCTAATGGCACCCAATTCGGAATCATTGGACCAGTCTTCGATTTTATACCCCAGCAGCTGGCTCCTGAGCATTGCAAGTTATTGTTGCAGCTGACAGGCCGGATGCAGGCCCACACCGGCCGACATGTACCGACATAATTCCAAGATAATGAATAACGGTTTTAAAATAAAGTCATACTCAAAACTTAGTATAATTTTAGTTGAACACACTCAGAAAAGTTACATACGAGCACATCAGTTTTGACATGCATTGTCTTATCTTATCTTATCCTATTTTATCTTATCTGATCTTATCTTATCTTATCTTATATTATTAATTATAAGATATTTCTGTCCGTGCGTGCGTGCGTGCGTGGTACGTATGTACGTGCAAATTAAATAAAGTAACGGTCACACACAAATTGGCTAATAACTCAACTACTGTTCCAGCTAGGTGCGTGCAATTTGGCACGCAGGTCCGGTGGCAGAGCAGAGTACCTTCGTATTAAAATTTCAACAAGATCCGACACACGTGTCGGCCTCTGTGTCGGCGACAACTGTGTCGTTGGCTTAACCATCGCCCGTGCAGCGTCCGATCAGTGCGTGACCGTGCAGGGGGGGGGGGGGGGGGGGGTACGATCCCTCCCTAGCGTTTCGCCCCTAATTGAGCTAGAGCTTCGATTAAAAACACGAGCGTATTGCTTGTCACGAGAGGAAGCCATTGATACCCGATTTGAAGGTCCTAGATTATTCGGTGACCTCTGAGGTCATGTCAATGACCCCAAATTCAACCACATTGTAAATGCTTATACATTTAATTTAATCGAGCTAGAATCGCGAATGAGCATGTAATTATGCTAAATGGGTGCCAAATTTGAAATCAACGTCACTAAAAGTCCTGGAAGCTGCCAAATTAAAAAAAGGTCATGCCATGGCATGTCAGGTCATTTGAGGTCAGTGACCTCGGTTGACCTGTGGGGGCGCATGACCTCAGTGGAACATATAATTATGTAAAATGGATCCCATATTTGAAATCAGCGTCACACAATTCCCTAGAAACTGCCAGACGCCAAAAAAGTAATATGAGGTCATCGGAGGTCAGTGACCTCGGTTGACCTCTGAAAAGGTCAATCAAGGTCACAATCTCAATGGAAACCACAACTTTCACCTGGAAACACCTGTGCACATGCTCCTGAACAACGAACATTATGAAACTGCACAAGATACAAGGATCAATACTACGGGACACCATTTGCGCCTGACATGACCTTGCAAAAACAGGTCAAAAATCACGGGTCATGTGACCTACAACTTAAACATTTTCAGAATATGTGTCAAATTGTTCACAAGTAGGATACTGAAAGTTTCATCGCAATCGGTTGATATTTACGCGAGTTATTCCCGAAACACCGAGGGGGTGGCATCCCCCTCCCCCTGCACTGGCGAGAGTTAACAGGAAACGGCCAAATTTACAAATCGACGAAAACGGTCAAACGCGCGTCGATCCCGGGCAGATAACTCGGGAACCGAGGGTCCAGCGACATGCGATAAACACGATCCGATAGAGAGTACATTGGCCTGGCGTGTCACATGTCGTTCAGAGCAAAGCTGATTTCAAGTCGAAACTTATGACAACTTACATAGAAAAGCGGCATTTTAGTATTTAAATCGGTACTCGGAAACTGTTGAACATAGAACGCTGAGACTTCACCACTTTGCAGGCGAAGCTACGCTCTTTAAATTATATTAGTAACACAAAGCTGTTTGAGTAATATTTAGGCAGACTGACAGGCGTTGTAATATTTTTACAATATTGTTTGACCATGCTATTCTTCCCAACACCGTAAAGGATAACACGAAGACGAGTTTTCACCCCCAAAAATACAATATACACCCGGATAGCGCCGTCTTTACTGACCACTATCCACCCAAAATATTTATCTTCTAGCTAATAGATAACTTATGATGAAGACAAACGTGAATAATTCCTGACGCTTATAACGCTGCCTCGGCGGTCTGCGGGCCTGGCGTGTGATCGGTCCGTAGTTTACACCACACCCGACAGAGGCGCTGCCTGAGATTTGAGACGTACGCGGCCGGGTGACCTTGGTCGGCGAGTTTCCCTCGTCCGACCGGCCTTATAAATCGGACCGGGAAATGGGCAGCGAATTAATTGGCTGGCTATATATATTAGCTGGCTATACAAATAAATGTGTCCTATGCTATCCACCCAAAATATTCCGCCACCGGCTAATGGTTAGGTTATGAGGAATACAAACGTAAAATATTGATTAACACTTTAACAATGAACGCTCAGTAATATGCGTCGGTGGTGTAGTGGGTATGGTCTCTGATTACTAAGTGAGCGAGGCGGTTTCGATTCGGGCATGCGCCCGAATTTTTTCTAAAACGAGATATTAAATATTTAAATGTAAATTAGCTGGCTATACAAATAAATGTTTATTATTAAAATAAATACCTAAATCGGACCGGTTAATGGACATCGAACGTATTGGCTGGCTATATAAATTAGCTGGCTATATAAATTAGCTGGCTATATAAATTAGCTGGCTATATAAATTAGCTGCCTATATAAATTAGCTGGCTATATAAATCAATGGCTATATAAATACATGGCTATATAAATAAATGGCCATATAAATTTCAGGCTTTCTAGTATACATTAAATGTAGATACATACTTGCATCAAAAGTATTCGCACGCCTTTGCTAGCACACTGCTGCTCATTACATTTGCATGACAAGTGTAGTAGCGTGCAGCAACTGCCTGCCTTATTATGTCATTACTATGATGTTTCTTAAAATTAAGTTTTGCTCCCTTTACCCATATTCAAGCATATGAAATGACATCGATAAACCAGTAAGGCACCGTAGTTGGCGATGAACGAGCGAGCGCGAAATAAATGTATGTGGAATTTCAACTCGATCGGGCAAGTACTTTCTGAGATACGAAAAAAGGTGCACACGTGCGCACGTGCAGAGGCCACCTTCGAGTCGTGGAAAAGTGGGGGCTGAGAGGTCCCTAACCACGCACCAAATTCGAACACAATCGGCTCAGCTTTTCCAGAAATATATAATAGGGGTATGCACGTGCGCACGTGCAATGCCACCTCACCCCTGACTTGTGGAAAGGCGGCGGCTGAGAGGTCCCTAACCATGCACCAAATTCGAACACAATCGGCTCAGCCGTCCCTGAGATACAGAACAGGGGTGTGCACGTGCGCACGTGCAGAATCACCCCACCCCTGAGTTGTGTGAAAGTGGCGGCTGAAGGGTCCCTAACCATACTCGAAATTTGCACATAATCTGCCCAGCCGTTGCGCCTTGCGGAGTTAATGTGAGAAAACACTTTTCAACACCCCTCACGCAGCACGCGCCACGCGCAGTGGTAGTCACCCACACGAGTCGGCACTGGTATCAAACAGGGACGGTTAGATGGGGCTGATCAGCAAAGAAGTCCGCTTGTCAATCGGATGTGCGGTTGCAGAGATATGAGCTTCTCAAAGGCGTCGCCACGGGTCGGGTCGGGTCGGGCCGGGCCGGGCCGGGCCGCTCATAATCAGATTTTGCCCATACACCACGGAAGTAATAAGGCAAAGTTAGTTGATCACTTAGTAACTTAATTTGTTTTCTTATGTCTTGGCTTACAAGTTATTACAATTAGGGCAATTTAATTACATGAATGCCCAGATAATCTGAGCATCGGACCTGTTTGATGTTCGGCAGACTCTCCGCGCTGCCAGTCTGGTCAGAAGCAGATATATGGCGCTGCCAAGCTTGAGGAGGTGCTGGTGCGGTGTCGGGTGGAGGCGAGCCCTGCCGACGTCACCTTCCGCTGGTCCTTCAACAACACCGGCGAGATCACCAACCTGCCTACGGAACAGTTCACGTGAGTCCAGGGCCTGGCTCGGGACGGGGCGATCAGGGAGGGAGGGAACGCGGAAGGAACGGAGGGCGGAAAAGGAGGGACAACGTTAGAGATAGGTGAGGGTAGATTACAATTAAGAGAAAGGATGAGGGAGAGGGATGAGAAGAAGAGGGAGATATATGCCAAAAGAAAGAGAGAAGAAAAGAGAGTCAGGCAGGGAGGCAGAACATGATTCGGCTGGTGTCTTTGTTTGCAGTAACTGAGTAAAAACCTCTCCAACGTCGCTTTCACTCGCTTCTCAAAATGTGGCCACTAGCAGTTAGAAACTACGCTGGTCCAGTTGTGACCTGCGATGCATCACGTTTGCTCGGTTGCCATGCTGCGCCGGTGGGTACTCAGCAGCTCTGTAACCCCTTCCGTCGTGCATGTGCCGCTGCAGTGTGAACGGCACCAGCAGCGTGGCGGAGTACGCCGCCCGCTCAGAGCTGGACTACGGTACGCTGCTCTGCTGGGCGCACAACGCCATCGGCTGGCAGAAGACGCCGTGCGTGTTCCACATCGTCTCGGCAGGTAAGACGACAGAGCTTCAGCCGGTAAGACGCCGTGCGTGTTCAGAATCGTCTCGGCAGGTAAGACGACAGAGCTTCAGCCGGTAAGACGCCGTGCGTGTTCAGAATCGTTCGGCAGGTAAGACGACAGAGCTTCAGCGGGTAAGACGCCGTGCGTGTTCAGAATCGTCTCGGCAGGTAAGACGACAGAGCTTCAGCCGGTAAGACGCCGTGCGTGTTCAGAATCGTCTCGGCAGGTAAGACGACAGAGCTTCAGCCGGTAAGACGCTGTGTGTGTTCAGAATCGTCTCGGCAGGTAAGACGACAGAGCTTCAGCCGGTAAGACGCCGTGCGTGTTCAGAATCGTCTCGGCAGGTAAGACGACAGAGCTTCAGCCGGTAAGATGCCGTGCGTGTTCAGAATCGTCTCGGCAGGTAAGACGACAGAGCTTCAGCCGGTAAGACGCCGTGCGTGTTCAGAATCGTCTCGGCAGGTAAGACGACAGAGCTTCAGCCGGTAAGACGCCGTGCGTGTTCAGAATCGTCTCGGCAGGTAAGACGACAGAGCTTCAGCCGGTAAGACGCCGTGCGTGTTCCAAACTATCGCACCAGCCACGGGCGCTACCGCAGCTGGAGAAGTTGGTTGGTGCGCTAGCCGATCGGAAGCAGCGCTCATGACAGTTTGGATGGTGTCACTGATGAGATAGCGTGTTGCCATTATTGCCGGCTGCGGTTGTTCCATTCTCTTTGCGAGACGTGTTGATTAAATCAGTGTTTTCTGAGAATCACGAGGCCCACACAGCTGAGCCACAGCGGCGCCGGCCGGTCGTGGGCGGCGGCTCTGATGCTGGTGGGCGAGACACTGACAAACGAGGCCAACACCTCGGATTAACGCATCGGTCGGAAAATGTGGCCTTCGTGTCATATTTTACGGCCTGGAATTGGCGATATTATGGTCAAAGTCATGATTTAACTGTCATGTAGGTGGACGTTAGCTAACGCCTGGTCACAATGAGGCCAGTTTAACAGCCGATTCATTAGCCCAATATCGTCCAATTAAGGCAGACGGTCATACAAATCAACTGCAAAGCAGTCTGCGTCGCGGTTGTGTAAGTGGTCGCCTTCATATGCAGTAAATATTCGCTCCGGAACAAAAGATGTCGGCATATCCATGCAGAGCCGAAATTGTATCGAAACTTCAAAATCACCCATTGGTCTGCCACTGATATAGAAGTGCGTCATTAAGCACATCACAGACATATCAATCAAATACGGTACATACAGCGCAGGATACATACGATACCAAATAGATCTGCGTGGTGGCCGGCCGCGCTGTACAGGCCCTGTCTGTCAGTTGGTAAGTCATCTGACCTCAGCCCGACTGGACTGGTGTCGGGTCTGAATCCGGGCCAGTGAATCTCCGTGTCTGCCAGCTGGTAAGTCATCTGACTCCACCCCGACTGGACTGGTGCCGGGTCTGAATCCGGGCCAGTGAATCTCCCCGTCTGTTAGTTGGTAAGTTATCTGACTCCAGCCCGACTGGACTGGTGCCGGGTCTGAATCCGGGCCAGCGAATCTCCCTGTCTGTCAGTTGGTAAGTCATCTGATTCCAGCCCGGATGGACTGGTGCCGGGTCTGAATCCTGGCCAGCGATGGTAAGTCATTTGACTCCAGCCCGACTGGACTGGTGCCGGGTCTGAATCCGGGCCAGTGAATCTCCGTGTCTGCCAGCTGGTAAGTCATCTGACTCCAGCCCGACTGGACTGGTGCCGGGTCTGAATCCGGGCCAGTGAATCTCCGTGTCTGCCAGCTGGTAAGTCATCTGACTCCAGCCCGACTGGACTGGTGCCGGGTCTGAATCCGGGCCAGTGAATCTCCCCGTCTGTTAGTTGGTAAGTCATCTGACTCCAGCCCGACTGGACTGGCGCCGGGTCTGAATCCGGGCCAGTGAATCTCCCCGTCTGTTAGTTGGTAAGCCATCTGACTCCAGCCCGACTGGACTGGTGCCGGGTCTGAATCCGGGCCAGCGAATCTCCCTGTCTGTCAGTTGGTAAGTCATTTGACTCCAGCCCTGATGGACTGGTGCCGGGTCTGAATCCGGGCCAGTCAATCTCCGTGTCTGAATCCGGGCCAGCCAATCTTCCTGTCTGCCAGTTGGTAAGTCATCTGACTCCAGCCCGGCTGGACTGGTGACGGGTCTGAATCCGGGCCAGCGAATCTCCCTGTCTGTCAGTTGGTAAGTCATCTGACTCCAGCCCGACTGGACTGGTGGCGGGTCTGAATCCGGGCCAGCCAATCTTCGTGTCTGAATCCGGGCCAGCCAATCTCCGTCTGTTAGTTGGCAAGTCATCTGACTCCAGCCCGACTGGACTGGTGCCGGGTCTGAATCCGGGCCAGCCAATCTCCGTGTCCCCGGGTCGGTAACTCTAATGCTTAGCTCCCCGTTCTTTTTTTTCTGCTAGGAGATACGTAATATATATAAACTCATTGCCATTCGTGGCGTCTGTAGCCTCTTATGCATCACGTGTGTACATGTACAACTGCTTAAAATATTTAGAAAGAACATTAATAACATTACAGAAAGCAAGGTGAAATGGACAGTTACTGAGGAGTATATATATTTATTTAGAACAAATCATCTTAAGTACCCTTTTATAAATTGATTCAGGGACTTCTGCCTAGTGTCACCCCGTCTTTATGGTTGTCCGTCCTTCCTCTGTCCTGCTGGTCCGTCCCTCTTCTGTCCTGCTGCTCCGTCCTTCTTCTGTCCTCGTGGTCCGTCCTTCCTCTGTCCTGCTGGCCTGTCCTTCCTCTGTCCTGGTGGTCCGTCCTTCCTCTGTCCTGCTGGTCTGTTCTTCCTCTGTCCTGGTGGTCCGTCCTTCCTCTGTCCTGCTGGTCCGTCCTTCCTCTGTCCTGCTGGTCCGTCCTTCCTCTGTCCTGCTGGTCCGTCCTTCCTCTGTCCTGGTGGTCCGTCCTTCCTCTGTCCTGGTGGTCTGTCCTTCCTCTGTCCTGCTGGGTCGTCCTTCTGTCCTGGTGGTCCGTCCTTCTTCTGTCCTGCTGGTCAGTCCTTCTTCTGTCCTGCTGGTCCGTCCTTCCTCTGTCCTGCTGGTCCGTCCTTCTGTCCTGGTGGTCCGTCCTTCTGTCCTGGTGGTCCGTCCTTCTTCTGTCCTGCTGGTCAGTTCTCCTTCTGTCCTGCTGGTCCGTCCTTCTTCTGTCCTGCTGGTCCGTCCTTCTTCTGTCCTGGTGGTCCGTCCTTCTTCTGCCCTGGTGGTCCGTCCTTCCTCTGTCCTGCTGGTCCGTCCTTCTTCTGTCATGGTGGTCCGTCCTTCCTCTATCCTGGTGGTCCGTCCTTCTTCTGTCCTGCTGGTCCGTCCTTCTTCTGTCCTGGTGGTCCGTCCTTCCTCTATCCTGGTGGTCCGTCCTTCCTCTGTCCTGCTGGTCAGTCCTTCCTCTGTCCTGCTGGTCTGTCCTTCCTCTGTCCTGGTGGTCCGTCCTTCTTCTGTCCGTATTCCGTCCTTCCGATTGTCATCCACCCATTTGTTTTCTACGGTGCACGCGCACTCAATGTCAATGCGGGTTTCAGTTCTACTATCCAACATGAATAAGGTTGAATTTGTAGCTCGTTTTCTTGGCTTATATTCAGTTGCATTGCTCGTGGTCAGTATTGAATCACATCGATTGTACAGTGCGTGCCCTTCCGTATGAGTCGCATAGCAGTATTTCACAGCCATTATAAACGGCAAAGTGCTTGAAGCGCTGTTCACCAGCGATAACTTCGGAACGCATTATCTGGTATCGGTGAACTTCTCACAGCAGGCGTTTCGGACATGGCTCTTAGCCTATCTAATGGGGTCTTGTAGAAGATGTGTTCCTTAAGGTCACTTCTCATTGACCGGGAGTCTGGCCGACGGTACACACTAGGTGCCAGGATATTGCGTGATATCATGCTCATACGTCACTGCTAACGAGTGCTCGTTATACCCCCACGATACTGAAAAGATCAAGAAAAGGTCAGTCAATTAGCATGCGTGTGAGCCTCCGTCGGGTAACGACCACGGGCCAGAGTCTGGTATCTCACTGACTGATTAAACGCATTCATCACTCAGCAGCGTGAGCCCGGGTCATACAAATTAGGCCGACCTGTTATTAGGCCGAGCTCTGCCCAATTCACTCAGACTCCGCCGCCGCAGGTGTATAAATAGACGGATGTTCTCCGGAGGACGGCCGGTTGATGACGTCATCAGGGTACCAACTCATCTCTGTGGAGTAAAATACGACCTGGCTGGCGGTGCTGCGGCATATCGCCGACTGGTCGCTAAGTCTTTTTTTATGGATAAATCGTGTCATAATCGGTGTTTGGTGATTATATATCAGTGACAGACATTAGCCGTCATCAATTTTGGGATGTGACTTTTTGAAAATAATCTCAACAGCATTCAATGCTCCGAATTTGAAATATTTTTCCTTCAGAAACAAGTATATCAACATTTATGACAAGGATGTGAAAGAAGATAACATGTAACCTCGTTTTTTTCTTCTTCTTCTCTCCACCATTCATGCAGGGCAAGTTTGGACCTGCGCTTTGAGAAAAACTCATAAATTTGGCTCTGGTCCAGATTGAAACATGACTGCTTTCAGACCGATCTGGATTAATCTTTGCTATGCTTTGGTCCCGGTGAAGTGTCTAAATTTAGCTAAGTTTGGGCTCGACCACCGGTGGAACATTTCCTCTTCATTTACTAACATCATTAATCACTTGAATATACGATATAAATGCAGCGTAAAAAGATATCCGTTAACTCAACACGCTGGTGTGTATATATTATCTGTATATTGAAAACATGTGTCGTACAGCATGTCAATACATAAATGTGTATACATATAAGTATTTTACATTTGTTAATATTTGAGACAGACCGGCTACAAATATTACACCCAACTGGTCGGATTGGTTGATTGGACGACAAGCCGAACAACTGGTATCGATCTTAGTCTCCGAATAGGTGCTTCGTGTCCCAACAACATTGATCCGATTTCACTTTGTCGACTCTGTTCTTTCCATTGAGCAGAAGAATCTACACCTAACCCGGCAGTCACTGGGGTATATTCTGTAGCACGACTCACTGGGGGGTAGCCCCCTTGGTATCTTCAGAACCAATGATCGCAGCGGGACGCGCAAGGCGGCATTCGAAAGCGCTCAATGAGATAAACCTAACACAAACTTAAAAGTATCAAATTAAGGTCACATGTCAGGTCACGGTCAAGTCAAACGTCAAAATCGAGGTATTTGAGTTTATGGATACTACTTGCCATCCATGGCCTTCGATTGCGCCTATAATCACCCAAAGTGCTTTCAAAGGTATGATACATATCCCACATGAGTTAAAGTGATATTGTTGGAAAAGATCAAGCTCAAGGTCAGGTCACAAAAGGTCACTACACACAAAATATCTACGAAAGTCATGCAGCACATGTTTTATGGATGCTTTTACGCGTAGAATCCGAGAGTGGTAGACATTTTACCACCTGACTGCATTTACATTAAGTTAGTGTCAAGTTCAGGTCAAGTTCAGGTCACTGAAGGTCAAAATTTGAAATTGATAAATCGAAATGAAAAAGCATGTTTCTAGATCAGTTTTATCTTACAAAAAACAGTGCCAGCATGTATTTGTCTGTATCCGGTCAATAAAAGCCAAAAAACACAATTTCAAATTATGACGTCATGATTTACCCATACTTTATATGCCATGACAGTCAAAAAAGATGATATCATTTTGAAATTTGGTATGGTAGTTGCCCATATGTCGTTATCTGACATATATTCCGGTTTTTACAATATCTTCGAAAAATTTGATTTTCTGAGCATTTTTTCATTTTTTTTTAAAAACATTTTTTGGGTCAAAAACCAAAGTTTTCGAAATTTCGAGATAGCTGGCTTGTAGCCCTTGCAATTTGATACCTTTAAGCGTTTTTTTATTGCATTTTGCTTCAAATCCGGCATTTGTACGGTCTGGAAAAGTTTAGCCGATGTTGGTGTCAAAATCGTGTTCAGTGACGTCACTATATTCACTATATCTCGAAAAATTTCGTCAGAATTTTTCTTATTTTTTTTTATCTCTCAAAAGGTGTAAAAATGATGCCCGGAAAGGTACTGACAGTTAAGCATCGATATCTGTCTTAGTTATTGAGACAATCCTAATATTCCTAAGGGGGGCTAAAAAAGCCCCCCAGTGACTCGCGGGTTAATAACAGTGTTATCTAACCCGAACCCACAGGACATTTGCCGCCCCGACCATACTCTCTCCTCCGCTCCGCCCCACTCAATGTTAGCCAGCTCGACCCGACCTGACCCGACCTGACCCGACCTGACCCGACCTGACCCGACCTGACCCGACCTGACCCGACCTGACCCGACCTGACCCGACCTGACCCGACCCGACCAGATCTGACCCGACCTGACCCGACCTGACCCAATCTGACCCGACCTGACCCGACCTGACCCGACCTGACCCGACCTGACCCGACCCGACCCGACCCGACCCGACCCGACCCGACCCGACCTGACCCGACTTGACCCGACCTGACACGACCTGACCCGACCTGATCCGACCTGACCCGACCTGACCCGACCTGACTCGACCTGATCCGACCTGACCCGACCTGACCCGACCCGACCCGACCTGACCCGATCCGATCCGATCCGATCCGATCCGATCCGATCCGATCCGATCCGATCCGATCCGATCCGATCCGATCCGATCCGATCCGATCCGATCCGATCCGATCCGATCCGATCCGATCCGACCCGATCCGACCCGACCTGACCTCACCTGACCTCACCTGACCTCACCTGACCTCACCTGACCTCACCTGACCTCACCTGACTTCACCTGACCTCACCTGACCTTATCTGATCTCACCTGGCCTCACCTGACCTCACCTGACCTCGCCTGACCTCACCTGACCTCATCTGACCTCACCTGACCTCATCTGACCTCACCTGACCTCACCTGATCCGACCAGACCTGACCTGACCTGACCTGTTCCGTCCGCAGGTGTTCCGGAGCCGCCGACCAACTGCAGCTCGTACAACAGCAGCTCGGGATCCCTGACGGTCGAGTGCCTGCCGGGGAGTGACGGCGGCCTGCCGCAGCAGTTCGTGCTCGAGGTGCAGCGGCCGGGCGGCCAGGTGCACTACAACATCACCTCGCCGACGCCACGCTTCCCCGTCCACGGCCTGCAGCCCAACACGTTCTACCAGGTCAGCTACCGTCCACGGCCAACACGTTCCACCTGTTCCACCTGGTCAGTCACCGTCCACGGCCAACACGTTCCACCTGTTCCACCTGGTCAGTCACCGTCCACGGCCAACACGTTCCACCTGTTCCACCTGGTCAGTCACCGTCCACGGCCTGCAGTCCAAAACGTTCCACCTGGTCAGTCACCATCCACGGCCAACACGTTCCACCTGGTCAGTCACCATCCACGGCCTGCAGCCCAACACGTTCCACCTGGTCAGTCACCGTCCACGGCCAACACGTTCCACCTGTTCCACACGTTCCACCTGCAGTCCAACACGTTCCACCTGGTCAGTCACTGCCCACGGCCTGCAGGGCAGCACCTTCTCCTATCGTCTAGCCTCAGGCTCAACCCCGGGCTTCTATCCTTTAGCCTCAGCCTGGGGCTCCTATCATTTAGTCTCAGCCCCGGGCTCCTATCATTTAGCCTCAGCCTGGGGCTCCTATCATTTAGCCTCAGACCGGGGCTCCTATCATTTAGCCTCAGCCCAGGGCTCCTATCATTTAGCCTCAGACCAGGGCTCCTGTCATTTAGCCTCAGACCGGGGCTCCTATCATTTAGCCTCAGCCCGGGGTTCCTATCATTTAGGCTCATACCGGGGCTCCTATCGTGTAGCCTCAGCCCGGGGATCCTATCATTTAGCCTCAGACCAGGGGCTCCTGCCATTTAGTCTCAGCCCTGGGCTCCTATCATTTAGCCTCAGACCGGGGCTCCTATCATTTAGCCTCAGACCGGGGCTCATATCATTTAGCCTCAGCCCGGGGCTCCTATCATTTAGCCTCAGCCCAGGGCTCCTATCATTTAGCCTCAGACCAGGGCTCCTGTCATTTAGCCTCAGACCGGGGCTCCTATCATTTAGCCTCAGCCCGGGGTTCCTATCATTTAGGCTCATACCGGGGCTCCTATCGTGTAGCCTCAGCCCGGGGATCCTATCATTTAGCCTCAGCCCCGGGCTCCTATCATTTAGCCTCAGCCCGGGGCTCCTATCATTTAGCCTCAGCCCGGGGCTCCTATCGTTTAGCCTCAGCCCCGGGCTCCTATCGTTTAGCCTCAGCCCCGGGCTCCTATCATTTAGCCTCAGCCCCGGGCTCCTATCATTTAGCCTCAGCCCCGGGCTCCTGTCATTTAGCCTCAGCCCGGGGCTCCTATCATTTAGCCTCAGACCGGGGCTCCTATCATTTAGCCTCAGCCCGGGGCTCCTATCATTTAGTCTCAGCCCGGGGCTCCTATCATTTAGCCTCAGACCGGGGCTCCTATCATTTAGCCTCAGCCCGGGGCTCCTATCATTTAGCCTCAGACCAGGGCTCCTATCATTTAGCCTCAGCCTCGGGCTCCTATCATTTAGCCTCAGCCTCGGGCTCCTGTCATTTAGCCTCAGCCCGGGGCTCCTATCATTTAGCCTCAGACCGGGGCTCCTATCATTTAGGCTCAGCCCCGGGCTCCTATCATTTAGCCTCAGCCCGGGGCTCCTATCATTTAGCCTCAGCCTCGGGCTCCTATCATTTAGCCTCAGCCTCGGGCTCCTATCGTTCCCTTGTTATCACACCCGCCGGTATTGTTCCCCACACGCTCATTATGTGACATCGCAGCAGCGCACACAGCAGCGCACACTCGACCGTCAATGCCGGGCCGTTGCAGCTCCTATAGGCGAGAAGAGGCCGTATTACGGCGTGTTTGTTTACTGACGAGTAGTGGCGCGACGGCGCTGTGCCCGGTGACAGTGGCGAATGTGGCGCCGCGATAGTCTATTCTGGGACCAGAACAATTGACTGGCCGTTATATGTTGCTGTGAAGAGAGAAGGCGTGGGCGAGAAGAGAGAAGGCTGTGAAGAGAGAAGGCGTGGGGCGACTGGCCATAGGGCCAGAGTCAGAGTGACCTGCATAATGGCGGGATGACGTGGCGAGCGGCGAATATAGCCACTTAGTAGCCGTTTGCACGAGGGTTCTTTTATTGCGTTGGTACCCTCCGTAAAGTACCACATTCCTGAGGGACCTAATCTATAGTTTAGTGTGTCACGGTCACTCTGTACCCGGGGCGTGTGATGTTAAATTTAATCGTAATACTGCCGGCAAAGGTCAGCAACCTTTGATATCCAGTAACGCGCGAGTTTGGACATTTACGAACACTTACATGAAACAGTCACTTGGCCTGTCCATTTACATGTCTGATATGGTATTATACTAATGTTGTTTTATTTTAATGCCATTTCCTTCATCCCAACCCTCTGATTATGTAGAGTGAGGTGAGCTATATACAGGAGCGTGGAAACTGTGGGGGCAATGGGGGCAACTCGCCCCTCCCCCCAACTTTGGAGTGGGGGGGGGGAGGGACGACATCCCAATTTTTTGTTACACGTTCACTCGACTCTGTATAAGAACAAGGGTATTGTCACTGGAGTTTCAACGGCGCTGCGCAGCGCCGCGAAATTTGGCACAGCTGTTCGGGCATCAATTACCCACACGGTGTTAATTTTGTTTTACCTCGGGTCATCTCAGGCAGGGGCGTAACCACCACTGGGGACGGGGTGACGCGTCTCCCCAACATTTTCGGATTTTAACATTACGCCTATGGGCGTTACATGGAAAGAATCGACTTCAAAGTGCCTCCGTCTCCTCCCCCTACTTTCGGAAGGTGGTTACGCCCATGATCTCAGGTCAGGTCACCAGGTCAAGTCAAGTGACCCCACCTCCAAAAAGTTTGCGGTCGTGCCACAGACAAAGTGATTGACCAAACGGTTTGAAACTCACATGATGTCATCAGGTGATAAGTACCTACAATTCGTTTATCTCGATTTTTATTTTATATCGGTAACCTAATGTCGGGTCTACTTCGTGACCTCCCTATTATAAGTCAATGGGGAAAAATAAAAAAAACACGTACACATCCATATGAAATTTACCAATTTTCCCCAGAGACACCCACTGGCGGATCCAGCACGGTGGTTTAGACGGGGGGGGGGGGGGCACGGGTGGTTTTGGGGGCCAAATCCCAAAAAGTCTCACACAATTCTGAAAACCCGTCGGATTTCGCTTGCTTATATGCATTGATAGCTAATTTAAAACGAACTTTCCATAGTAAAAGTTGATTAGATTTTCTTCTATATCAGGAAATGTATCAATTTTGCGCCGATTTCAGGCAGTTTTTTTGGGGACATGGCCGCTTAGGATCCACCCCGCCCTGGATCCACCATTGGATCCACCACTCTTGTCCCAAATGCAAAGTCCACATTTCTGTCTTATTTCTGTTCTTTTACCTCTACGAGGTCAAATCATGTGACCGCCCCGGTCACGTATGATTTAGAGCAATGGGGTTTCACCATTGCATTCGGCTTGTCAAGACAAATCAATTGGTGTAAGCCTTTACCTGACTTTGTTCTGACCTCAGATCAGGCCAATTTTTTGGATATGACCTAACTAGGTCACCCAATATATCATTCGATGCGTCTCGACGAGACAAACACAATGGTGAGATATGTTTACCTTATTGTGCTTTAATAGATCTAAGGTGGCGAAAGCTCTGTGTGAAGTTAATCATGATGATGAGAATTAAAATAACCGGTATCCTCATAATAAGTAAGTAAAGCAATACATTAAGGCCGAAATTATATTCTTGGATATTTCGCTATTGAAACTTCGTCAGCAATCAATTAATCAATCAATCAATCGATTTGCTGACGAAGCTTCAATAGCGAAATATCCAAGAATATAATTTCGGCCTTCATTTATTTCTTTACTTACTTATTATGAGGTTACCGGTTATTTTAATTGTCATTATCGTGCATCTATCAAAAGGTATTCCTTGAAACCAACTCGGCATTTTGTTATAGAATGTTTCAAATGAAATGGCTTCTGATGACCTTACTGAAGTGAGTTAAATTCCTTACATAGATACCTATATTGTGTGGAATACGTCTACTAGTATTAACTAGGGTATTTAGGTTCAGTTAAAAATCCCAATGTTCTTCCTTTTGTAGCTGGGGCATTCCAATACAAATCGACAAAAACAAGTCAAAAATGACACCGTCATGTCACTGATTATGGCCAAAATTGGCATATGGGGTAACCTGGGACGCTTAAGTGAGCTGTGAAAGTTGTATTGCAATGCAAGCAGTGGTTCAGGAGATATTGCCTCGGACATTTGTATAAGGTCACGGTGCAGGTCAATCTTTGTCAGCCCATATGGCGGGGAATTTATGAAGCAATATAGATGTATTATATGTTATTAGAATGGAAATGAGCTGTTTTATAACATGGTGATGTTGATTTTGTCATTTTCGAAAATTTCAAAATTTAGTACGTTTTCGAAATTGTACAACTTTTTGGATACCTTTTCTCAAGCGTATTTATAATTTTTCGCTATGCTTTTCTTGCGTGTAGGAACGTGTCAATTAAATGCAAAAATAAAATTGAGGGATATTTGCCTAAAAATATCTCAAATGTTGTCATTTTACATGCAATTTTTTTTAAAATATGATATTCGCTAACCAGTAAAACGCCTTTTTGGGCGATGACCGAGCGGGCGCGCACTGGTAAAGCTAAAACAGGTTTGAAATATGAAACGGTACGGGAGCACACGTGGTAGTAACACATAGTCCTTTTCGTCCTTTTATTCCCCCATAAAAATTATCAGGCCTCCATGCATGCCAACATAAAAATTCAGTATGATTAAATTATATACTATCTCCTTTCTAGAATCCGCCAAAAAGGAGTACGTCCTGAGCGCTGCATGCTTCAGCATATAAAAAACGAATGCTTAGATAAATGAAGCCATTTTTGATGTTCATTTCGACGTCTGCGGGTGCAACGTGCTGAGGTACCACACCTATCAGAACGCACCATAACAAAATCAACATTGATTTGATGGTCCTATCCAATGGTTAAAACCCGATCTCAATCGGAGCAGTGGTTGTAAAGTTATTAGCTTCCGAAAAGCGTCTGTATGGCCGGGTCAGGCCGGGTCGGGCCGTGTCGGGCTGGATGATATGTAAATTTGTCTAGTAAGTTGACGAGAAACCTCACGGGCGCTTCACGACCGCTCGGTAATAACTTCTGACTGAATACAACTAGAATGGTACGGTAAACGTCATTTTGCTGTTCTCATCAAGACGAGTTGAATGCTCTACAGCATGATTTTTTCTTCTGACATTTGATGACCTTGACCTTAAATTTCGAAGTTAGTATTTTTTTAAAAACTTCTTTGGATACCCAAGCGAAATGTATTTCCTATTTTGACTTTATTCTTGTTAAGTGTAAAGAAGTGTCGTTCGAACATTAAAAATACAATTGATGGTTATTTGTCTTCAAATATGCTCAAGTTGGTAATTTTATGTTCTTTTTGTGACAGATGTTATTCCCCAATAACTTTTGGCTGAATACAGATAGAAGGGTAAAATGGACACCATTTTGTTATTTTCGCCAATACGTGTTGAATGATATGCAGTATGACCTCTTTCTAACATTTGTTGACCGTCACCAAAGGTCAAGGTTCAAGGTTAGGTTTCCAATTGTGGCGTATGTGGCGATGTTATATATCTGAAAACTTGTCTTGTTGCGAGAAATTCGATTGTGCTTAAATAACGCCTGATCGTCAATGACAACTTTTAAATTCATTTGAATTTGAATGTCGTGTAGTAACTTCATAACTCCCTTCTCGGTGTAAAGAAAGCCCGAAATGTCTCAGTTTCCTTTATAATCATCAACGATCGCGCAATTATTTTAATACCAATGAATTCCTATCTTTAAGACAAGTTTAAAGCTATATAAAATCTCCGTGTAGGTCAAATTTAGAAAGATGACCTTGCGCCGTGACCTTGACCTTAGGTCAAGGTCATTCAATGTCAGAAAGAAGCCATGCTGCACAGCATTCAACACATCTTGATGATAACAACACAATGACGTTTACCGTGCCCTTCTAGCTTTATTCAGTAAAAAAAACTATAAGCGAATAACTAATTTGTAAATAAAATAGCATGTAAAATGAAAAAAAATGAAATATTTGGAGGTGATATTTGGAGGAGATATTTGGATCCATCAATGTTATTTTTGCACTTAATTGGCACGTCTTTACACGTAACAATAGCATAGCGAAAAAATAACACAAGTCCGCAAAGGGAAAAATGGGGGTACCTTTTAGGTCATATGGAGGTCCCTGGGGCCCGGAAGGCCCCAGTGAAATTACCCCCTCCCCCCCTCTATATTGGGAGGCTGGATCCGCCAGTGTGCATGGCCACTAACTTGGCTATCTCAACTCAAAACTTATGTTATGGTGGGAATGTCCCTTTCACTGTGATTTCTTGAAGTTTCTTTCATTTGACAATACGAGATAAGGATCATCCCTTATTTACAACTTGTTAATCAACTATTTCACACTTAATGTGTTATGAATAAACAGTGTTAAATAATTTTAATTTCTACCTCTCCATACCCTTGTTGTCGCCTCCCCAGACATTCCGATTTAGCGGCCTGGATCGGATGCAGCGCTAGAATGCATTAATCCGATCCAGTTAAGTTATCTGTGACGGCCTGAATAGCGGGGCATTGCCACGCCGGCCAAGAACCGGCGCCTCGGTCCGGACGTGAATACAATGTGAGCGGATATCTGGGTGAGATGAATAAGTGTTCATCTGTCAGGATACCACACTGCGTGGGCGCATAACATGATACAAGTGCGAGATCATTCGCATGTTTCCAATCCTACTCTTAAAACGAAAGGATACCCCAACATAAGGAGAACAAAATTAGAGACAAATTATTTTCGATGACTACACAATACACATGTTATATCATGTCATGTATCGCCGTTTTTTTAACGATAATCATGCGCTCGTATGCTCTTTCGTCAGATTTTGATATATGCCAAGAACGCCAAGGGTCCGAGCAAGCCACTAGTGATGGAGACTGAGACGCTGCGAGATGCGGCAGAGAGAAGGACAGAGAAGGTCATCGACGGCTCACTTAAAGGTGAGTCTCCCGCAACTTCTGTCAGGTAGTGTCTGATAACCATATGCAATGTGCATGGGAGCTAGGGTGACAATTTTTTTCGAAGTTTGGAATTTGTATTGGGACGCCCCCGCAAAGTGTGATGTTACTAACAAAAACATCACCTGTAAAATTATTTGGAAAAATATTAATATTTAGAGGTTGGGCAATGTCCTCCAAGATTACACAGTCCCTCTATTATAGGCGTATGGCATATTGCTCATTGTTTTTCCAAGATTACACGGTCCCTCTTTTATAGGCGTATGACCTATTGCTCATTGTTTTACGAAGGCGGGCACAAGGAACTTCCAAACGGAGGTGTGATGAATTAATCTCGTGCTTTATTGTAGCAGCAAGTGATTTATGGAGTTAAACAGTACAGTAACAATAATAATAACGGTGACAGTGACAGCCAAGGGCGTCGCCACGGGGGGGGGGGGGGGGGCTGGTGCCGGCGCCCCAAGGATCGCTCCGGCACCTCAGATTAGCAGGATTTTAACCCTATTTGTAACAGGCTCCTGGATACCCCTATTTGTAACAGGGGGGGGGGGGGGCGGATTCCGCCCCCCGGAGATCTCGAGATCTACCCGTCCGATTTTCACAAATGAAACGGTGTTTGGTTCCCCTCAACACGATCTACATTTCTAAATAATAATAAAAAATCCAAATTTTTGATAGGGGGGGGGGGGGGGGCAACAGGGGGGCAAAAACTACATATTTTAGTAGTATTTTTGATCCAACATAGCTTTCATGTTTTTTCGACCGATTTTAACACAACTAATACGAATCGATAGAAATTGAATTGGAAATTGATATATGACGGTGGCGTTTGAAAATAGAAAAATCATAGGCGTGTACAGGTCACTCAATATGGGGGTGAAGTAAATGCGTAATAAAACCATTTGTTGATGTAGTTTTTTGATAAATGAAATGGTATGTGATTGTGACATTAGACAAAACAGTTAAAAATCATATTTTTCCCATAGGCGGTACCAGGTTAGTGAAAAGGGGAGGTCAAATTGGGAAAAATATTAACCGCAGACAAGTTGCTACCCAGCACTATACACATGTTAATGATCGTAGATAGTTCCTTTTTGCATGTTGTACTTCATCATAGGCGTATCAAGGATTCAAACTTGGGCGGCTCAAGACCTTTTGATAAGTATATTATCCGCTAGTATGATACTAACTAGTCAACAGTGACTATTTCACATACAACTTCAATTAACATTGCTTACTCCCCTTTTGACCTACCTGGACTCGCCTATAATCTTATAATCGTTCGTAGAGTAGCCTGTGGTGCGTGTTTCATCCGAAAACTGCGGTATGTTATATCATTGTACGCCCATGCCTCTTAGTTTCCTTGCAATAATATTACCCCCTTTCTTCCATTCCTGAGCGCGCCTCTGCAAAAAATGACTTAATTCCCTTTGCTGGCCTCATATGTGCATATATCATTATAAGCTAACCGTCTATTGCGCCGTTATCGCTTGCATATCGTCATCACCATGCCAGTCACCCCCCCCTTTTCATGTGCCTGAACACGCCCCTGAAACTCTATATGTAATAAATTATGTAAATAATGGAAGCAGAAGCTATCTTTTACATCTTGATAACTATAAATGTCCCTTACATTGCTCTATTTGCTTCCCGCCCAAGCATTGAATACTTCCTGGAGCCCCCCCCCCCTTTCAAGCCCCTGAAACCGCCTCTGTCATGCAGTTTGTATGATATTTCATTAACATCAACTAATTTGTACTTGTTGCAATCACCGTAAACCGATGTAACTCCTTCATACTTGAGGCAGTTAGGAAGAAACCGTGAAGATCGCATTTCCGTATTATCGCCAAATATCGCCTCCGAACCCACCCAAAACTGTGCCCTGGAACCGCCTCTGTTCAAGTTAAGAACTCAAAATTTTGACTCCAAATGTGTTATTCAATTCTATGAAAAGTCCAAAAATTGCATGGGCCTGCTATCAGCTGTTCTGGAGATATCTTCGAAAAACATGAGGGGGGGCGGAGTCCGCCCCCCCCCCTCCCTGTTACAAATAGGGGTAAATCACAATTGATAGTGCAGGTGCTTGGTCCGTCGTGACATGGCTGTTAAAACGAGAGCAAAATATAAGTTGTGCCTCATAAAGCACGCTGTAGAGTC